>JAULCA010194381.1:0-14300 GCA_032360845.1 Crassadoma gigantea | reverse complement strand
CCCAGGTGAGAAGGTCTACATGTGAGTTGTTGCTGTGATCAGGTTTTTATTGAAGTGAATTATCATTCAAAGCTGAATATTTAGGTATAGCAGACTGAGCTCGACAGACAAGCTATTGACGAAACACGACATCAATGTTATAGATGGCACACAAGGGGAAATACAATGAGCAATACAATACGGTGCATATTTATTTCATGCATTTGAACCAACTCTTCTGGTTCAATTGGTACTACAAATTGTGTTTTTAAATCAATAATTTATATATCATTGACAATAGATCATATTATAGCTACCATTAGATTTGAAATAATAATAAATGCGTTCAAAAGGCTTAAAACTAAGGTCGCTTTACAACGCCATATACTAGTAAATATACCACACGGCACATTTTTAAAAACTATTAGTTAATGATTGTGACATTCGAGCCGAGAGAGTTGAATGATATGGGCATTTTATTGCAGCAATCCATACTCTGTTTCTATATATCCGGTATCTAGCATGGTAAACTTGCCGATCGATATGGTTATACCACACATTTTGTATAGGACATCTGATAATGAAGCACATTGGAACAACCCAAATAACAGAACAATTTGTAGCTGAAATTCACATTTTACATTGTAGCAGATATAAACATATATTTCCATAAACATTACCAGAAGAAACTTCATTCATAGAGCTATGAACGCCATTTGCTCAGCTACATTTCGAATAACATGACACATGTAGGCTTCTGATACTCCGAAATTTCTGTCCTAAGCCTGGCTAAAGCCGAAACAAGACTTTTAGCAGCATCAGCCAGCGACATTTGGAAATATGCGTCAGCCCAGACCCTCCCTGCAGGTCTACTACAAATCTAGTAGTCCTCGCTAGTTTTAGTACTTTTCTTAAATCTCCACACCTAGGAAGCTTGCATAAATCTGATTATGGAAGGGGGATGAGGGCAGTAAATTAGTTCACCTTTATCCAGCAAACACAGTGCTTCCAAGTCGTCTGCATCGAGGGTTGTATATCATAGATCGCCAAGAAGATAATTATAGGTCATATATTGACGATTTTCATCCAGCTAAAATTTTGGCATAATGCCATCTTTTTCTAAGAGAATTAACTGGTTTCTAAGTTCCCCTTTAAAACATAAATACATTTATGTTTTAAACATATGGCGAAGTCAACTTTGGATGTACTGGTATCCAAACTTTGCTGCAGAGACGCATGATAAAGTTTACCACATTTAGAATCAAACGTTGGTCTTCAACTTTTTATATAAATAAATGTTTAAGTGTTGGAAAAAATGCTTTATCAGTTATTGAAATACTCACATTTTGTTTTGAGCATTGAGAACATAACTTATTTCTGTGGAAGATTTTTTATGCATGCTGTGGCATTCACAAACATTCTCATTTATAAATATTATAAATAGTGTGAAAGATACACACAAGATAAATATACTTATATACTTATTTATGGCAAATGTTTATTCTCTAATATTGGTATGTATTCGTAAAACATTTGTGATATTGTAACTTTACTTTCAAGCAGGAACTTTGTAGTCGACGAAAACAATAGGTTAATTATGTCAATAATGAAACCTTAGATATACTGCATTCGAATTGAAGTTAATCTTTGTCTTGATTTTTTCAATACAGGTGAAGTGACAAATAAAAATGGCTGTTGTGTTGATGACAGTACTAGAGATATAAAGTAAGGGACACTCGTTTGATACAAGATGTCAGATAAAAACTTTCGGTTAGCTGCTCCATGAATCTGTCATAGGTGATAACCTGATCAATATTTAAGGTTTATCAATACATTTCCACATATGTGCTTCGGCATTAGATCGACAAAATAATGTGATAGAGGTATATCTGTTGTACCTTGTTTAGATATCTGATGGTATAGGTGTTACCACGAATTATCTCCCTTGGTGTATAATATAATGCAAACCGTTGTTCTGATTATTACATAAACAGGAGATATATTGCCCATTACATGTATATTGTTTTGCTAAATGATGGATCTTCTTTAAAACATGAAGTTTTCTTTTATTAAGAATTTTTAGACAATTGCGTTTGTTGTCTCAAATTTGCTTCATGTTTTAACTAATTCTAATCCATTTGCCTTTTGTATCTACAGTTTTTATGTTATTTCCAGTATAGGTTTATGGTTACTTGTGTGTTGAGCTTCGATGTTACGTAATGGGGCAACAAGGTGATGGATTTACGGCTTCATGGCAGAAACATGGTCCCTGTATATCTGTCCGTCTGCTATGCTGAACCAATAAATTTATAAGATATATTGAACAGAATCGATAAAAGGTTTTCTGCAAATGGCAAAAATCCACAACCTAGATTATTTTAAGTGAATTGTTGACAACCATTAATGTTTTTTCTATATTATATAAGATTTTTTATCTGACGTGTTTCATAATCACGTTGCTGACGTCGACGCTTGTGTTTTTCAGTGTAATAAATGTTGGAGTAGATTGGTTAAGATTTGGGGATTTATCTATGGTTTGAAGATATCTTGAGTAAAAACAGAATACTCTGAATAAGTGCTGTAGCCGTAAGAAGAGGTCACACATGTTATAAGACAATGATTTCAGTTTTTATTTCATTCTCAAGTCATACGAGGATCTGAAGTGCCCTTTTCACAATATACTCAAAGTGTTGATAGTCTTCAACATAATAAACAGAATTAAGGAATACAATAAATAATGCTGATGGTTGTTTAACCCTACGCAATATATAGTTGTGTTTCATTTTTCTTGGATTAAATATATCTGATTATAAATTAGTTCATGTTGAAAAACATGGATTTATCTATTCATTTAGACATATACGTATGATGCTACAAGGTTTACTATAAACATCGTAATTTTGATTGCAATAAAAGTAATTGGATTCGAGAAATAATTATGAAAATAATCCTTTTTACGAACAGATATCGGTAAGAAGTAACTAAATAAACTCTCATTTACTATTGAATATCATGGGAATCAGCATTCAGAGCATCATAGGAATAAATCCCGCTCTTGCTAGTATCAACGAAATAGAAAATGGTAAGTCTTTTTATATGTACATGTACGAGCTAAACAATATGACAATATTTATCTGCAATAAATTTCATTTGAAAATATGTGGAAAGATAATAATATTACTACTTAATATATACCGTCCTTCTAAAATAAACCTACCGACGCTGATTTGGAACTTCACTCTTAGTGAGGTTGACAACGTCGTGATGAAGCCAACAGCATAGCATACTACTTAATTGTTTATTTATTGTTACGTGTAGAGGGAAAACTGGCAGCTACCTCGTCTGCCTTCATGCTGTCGACCAGGATCTCTCCATCAATTGTTCAGTCATTTAAAGTCTTACAACCGAAAGTACACAAAAATAATACTCAATAATAACAAGCAAAAGTATCTAAAGACTTTAAATAAATAATTTATTCTTACATTAATCTATATTTTTAATCGCAAAGTGCTCGCCATGCGTTTATACCAATTTTTTTTATATTGGAAGATTTTTCACAAATATCAATCGGTATTGGAAGCATATTTCATTAGATTAACCTATCCGTTTTTAAACAATATTACAGACCAAATGAATCAGATCCATGTCAATTTTATGATGACTTTTAAAAACCTTTGACTTACACAGACTAGTATCAACGTCATTAAGTCGAAGCTTTATCAAGCAAAATTTTCAAAATCAATTCTATTTTATCAAGGGATTTGAATGTACTAGTATTAACATAATATAAGAAAAATGCCCTATTCGAGTACAATGTTAGGTCTTGCTATATGTAAAATGTAGACTTATTTATTCTGACTGTGCTGTACTTGAGTATTTATAGAAACACTGACAAGTAGGATATGCCTTTATACCACAGCTATCGTAATATTATCTCTGTGTCAATCTAAACACAACCATCCCAACCCAACTCTATTTGTTGTTTAAACACCCGGTGCACTGTTCCCGTGATAAGTACGCTTCGTTCATTTCTTATTGTATGATACATATTAGCACATGATCGATGCTAAAAGGAGATTGATAATCATTGTAAACAAACCACATCTAACTGTTAAAGAGTTTCGTATATATCGGTATTATATTTCATTTTCTTCTGTGAAACAACATTGATATTAATATGATCGATAGTGTGAAATAGATACACCATTTTCATAAAAAGTGCATTCGATGTTGAATCATAACTCGAAAGCAAGTGATCAATTAGTTATATCATTTCTCTTTACTCTATTTAATGTAGGCAACAGAGAACTACCCTGACACGACCACACAACTCTCGCAGACTGTTCCTCTGATGATTTCTCTCAATGACAATACAGTGCCCCTAGACATACCAAGCCAATTAGGTTATAAAAATCATTTTTGATTACATTTAGTTTGATAGTGAAAATACCAATATTGATGTGAGATAGGAATGCTTCATTCTTGGTTCATATGGTGATGTCAGAAATAAAGGTGTGATATAATTATATTGGGTGATAATTTCATGTTATTATTGCCCGTATGTTAAAGCCAGCCTTAATTACGAAAAGGCCATTTGAAATGGCTATATAAGAGAATTCAGTATGTAGCGTTGACAACGTCGTCATAGGACGTTTTGACATTGCTGTATTTAACTGTTATTCTACATTCCATTTATTCAAGAACATATATATTTGTATACTAACGTGTTTGTCAGAAAACATTTGATTGAATTGTCATTGTTAAAATATTTTCGAAAGCAAAATGACTGCAGTTAACAAAATGCAACCAACAATTCTGTTCTCATTACAGATGCTATATAATATAGATTTTTGTGATAATTGTGTTATCTGCCCAAATCATGTAACGAAGTTTGATAAAATGAATTGTAGAATATTTCTCAAATCAATCGCATAGTTACTGTAATCTTTTTTTTAAACTAGCTCTCTAAATACAAATTTGCCTACAATATTTGACAACTTACCTCATAAATCATTTAAAAAAATAATAAATACCCAAAAATTGCGCTTTGGATACTTGCCGCACTGAAAATGAACATGCTGCATTAATACATTGTAAAAACATCTTATTTACTGCAGTTAATCAAACGTATGTATTTCTAATAAAATGATTGCTATGTAGTGAGAACTAGATCATTACAAACACATAAGATGAAAATCACTTTATCAAATAATTTGCGGAAATCTATCCACAACAAATACTAGGCGGTCTTGTTTTTTCTATAATTTAATAAAAATTAGCGAATATTTAATGGTTTGCAATAAATTTGAATATTTATTCAGTATCTCATTCACTCTATTAGATCAATAAGTGTATTAAATTGTAGGAATATATTTCTATTATTACAATGCAACACCGTACACGGTAGAAGGTCTCTTCATCAAATAGGTGCTTAATTTCTAGTAGTATTTGTGTTGAGTTCTTGTTATATTTTCTTAGTTCTAGCGATATATTTGTAGACAGACATTCTTTCTTCCCCTTTGTGGAGATTTATAGTAGATTGAGATCACTTATCAGTTATGCAATACCCTTAGATTAAAGTGGAGACTACTCCAAAGTATTAGCATGTGTTAAATATTACTTTATATGTAAAATAGAGTTGATGGGAAAAGTGTAAATCTACATCTACAAATAAATAGGTTATTGTTTCTGCTTTGTGATCTGGTAAGGCAGATACCTCTGAACATTGAATAAACAGTCATACTTAATCTCTTTTGGAAAACTCGAGCTCGAGCTGTTCAATAAGATTGTTCAACAGTAACACAAGATATCTTTGATCACATTACTGTTCTACGTCACTGTGTATACACCATCATAAAACCATTCTCCGACTATTGGCCAAGGTTTTCACCTGTCCCATATGACCATCGTTGGACGTGTTTTCCAGCAAGTGTTGGCAAAAAAACTCTCCCTCTTAAAAGATTTTGTCGATTTCATTGTCGACGGAGGGGCTAGCTTTATCATGGTATGCAGGACGGCCGGATTTTCAAACCATCAGATATCTTGAGGGCATCTAAAATATGTCTGCTGCTGCTTAAGGTTTCAAAGTGCAAACATTTGATTTATTTCCATTACTTTTGCATTTAATTTCTGTTTGTTACGCTGATATAAACCTTGACCACTATATAGGTAGCCTTTGGTTCAGTAGGCCTGAATATTCATTGTTGGTATTGTTATCGACCCCACTAAACAGATGGTTATTTGCGTTTATCTCCCATCATGTCGAATAAGGTCACCATATCATGAATTGTAATTCTTGATAAAACAAACGCCAACCCTGTCTGTGTATTGAGTTATAATCTGCGATCTGTATAAACGCCAGGTATCTTTACGTCATTGACTTCCTAGTCTGACTCAGTCACTGCCTACTCTGTCAATATGTCGAGTTTTGCTCATTTTAATTACAAAACTGAGAAAAAAAAACTTGCTCTCTTCCCGCTCTCTTCCCACCAAACCTTCTCTTTCTCCATCAAAGTATTACAAACGATGCCTGTAATATACATTTGTTTAAAACAGCGAGATCGATTCACATTGATCAGACAACAAATGCGAAACAATAGCCTAATTCATTCTCAATATACTGCCCTGACAATACTAAGTGTATTAAGGTAGGGGTTTGTTTTATTCTATACATATTACATGTATGTTTATGCACTAATATAATAGTCTTAGCGGAAAACATATTAACACGCCGAAAAGGAATCATGATGGAGTGATCGCCCAACGATGGAGATATTATTGGATCCTGGGTGTCAGGGACGTATTTATACAGTGATATTAACATCTCCAACGTACAGTGTGAAAGGCTAAATTTCCTCAATGTGATTGTGTCATCAATAAGAAAACAGTCAACAAAAAACCCCGCTCTATGACAGTCTGAAATCCCTGATTTGGCAGGTGGTTAACAGATGCCGATACAGACTGGAAACAGAAACATGTTTATCGAAGTTAAATGCCGCGGCCGTCTCTAATCGGCCACATACACAAATATTACACTTCTCTTATTTGTCGTTTAACACATTGTTTATGACGTGTTACTGTAGTGAATAAGATATTCAATATGATGTCATGTTACCAGTGAAACATCGCACGGACAAATTTCCAATGTACTTTTGGTGAGACAAGTATTGGTTTGGTGCAGTTGTACACTTTATCAATTGAAAGATGAAACAAAACCCACATTTGCAACTTTCTAGATATATATGATTAAGGGCAAACAATCCTGTTTAGATATGAGCAGGCGCTGTGATTACATTTAGGCACTAAAATACACTGTGATCGGGTTAATCATAAATAAGCGTTGTAATAATATCAAGATAAGTATAAATTCTGTGATCAGTTTAAAAAATGAAGCATAAAAGTATAGTTTATACTGTTTTCTATTTTTTCCTGTGTGTGAGATAGAGCTGTCCTGGGAAAGAAAGTGGTGTAGGAATTTTCTATTTTACACCCCATTTCACGTGACGTGACGTCACAATGGCTTGACAATTAAGTGACGTCACGAATTTGGAACTCTCCGATGCCGAAATGCGGAAAAGGCGACATAATAAAAATTGAAAAACATTTTACGATATATTTAACGTAAACGTTAGAAAGATGTGCTTAAATTTCCTTCGCAAACTATGGGATATGCTAAATATGGCTGGCTATTTCGTTTCGTCTAAAATCTCAGCGGATGGATTGATATTTCAAAATGGTGGCAAGTCCAAACGCATTTTCATGGTTTATGAGCTTATTCTAGGATTTTCAAATTTTGGCAAAACCGGTGTCTGATGCTTTCCACCTTGGGTGGAATTTCTCTATCCTACACCCCTGAGCATGAAAGAGTCTTATACTATTTTTAAGGAGAAGGCTTATACAGACTATGTCTGTTGCCTTATGCCTTTTGTACAGAAGATCAGTACAATCAAATATTCTGAAATGAAAACAATATGAAGCTGCGTTATAAACAGGTTTAGGTATGAATTGGCCCTGTGTTCAGGTTTACATTTGAATAGCGCTTGTGATAAAGTTTTCATTCAAAATGTTTAGATAGTATAGAACAAAGCAATGTATGGACGACAAACAATAAAACGTAAAGAGAGCAATTCAGTTCAATACCTGTTGATTTCAATCAATATTTGATAATATTTGGACAATGTATTACATGAAAGTCAATATCATATTTCAATTAATAATATGTGCATTTAACGTATCGTCGGTAGACGACGCCATGTAAGTTCGCCAGAGACAAAAATAACCCAACAAAATATCAGTTCATATATTTAACATCTGAGAGGAGATCATCGAACTATACATTGACATCTCAACGTAGTAATGCCTAGTCTATATATATAAGATCTGACAAGGAAAGACATATCCAGTTCCTAATCAACCTATTTATAATAAAGCATACAGATGTTCAACTCTAGCAAGACTGAGAATTGTCTGCACCAAATGCAGCAATCAATATTATTATATATATATTCACTGTAAGAAACCCGTGACATTCACGGTTAAGGGAAATGATTACTATAGAGAAGATGTACTAAGACTTGGCTTAGTTGTTATAACGCTATGGTGTTAAACGTCGGGTGTCCTGACCGTGATATTATCACAGAGTAGAAAACAAACGTATAAACAGGTGTAAGTTTAGATACACAACCGACTGTCGCTGATAGGAAACAGACACGACCAAAAAAACGTCTGCATACTATGTTTCCACGGACAAAAAAAAGCAAAATGGATCACAATTATTTCTATTAGGGACTGAATAGCCACGTATGAAAGGTTAGGTACATTCGTTATAATACTATTAGGACATTTGTGGCAATCATATTGTTTGGTTGTTTGAGTTTAACAGCCCATTGACGAATTTTATCATATACGGCCAGAATAATGATTTAGCATAACCGATCTTTTCGGAAGTCAAACTTACAACTTTATTAAAATTAAAAACTCGTACATTTCATAACATCATCAGCAGGGTAGGTTTATGTAAATAAAAGTGCGAGATAAAATATCGTGTGAAAATTGAAATGGAAAGATATAATGTATCAATGCTGTAAAAATGTAAAAATCCATAGGTTAACGGAATCATATATTATAACACAAACTATGTCTTTTGTATGGTTACATAATGGTTCCAAGTAGATGGGTGTGAAAAGCGTTTTTATGTCCGGAACATAGAAGTATTTATCACAAATGTCTCCACAATCTGAACGTGCCATTAAAAATGGCTCCAATGTAAAATGGGAGTCACATTTATGGCATGTATTCTTCCACTTCAGCATGAATGAAATAAGTATTAAAAGTACGGATTTGGAAAGGACTACATTCTCTTTTCTTCTCTCTAACTTGGTAGATTTGGTTTTAGCTTTAGTTGTACTTTAGAAAATATTGATGCTGGTTTCTAGAACTATGATACTTACCCGACATTTGTGACAATAATTTGTGATGCCTACCTGATATTTGTGAAAATAAGTTGTGATGCTTACCTGACATTTGTGACAATAAGTTGTGATGCTTACCTGACATTTGTGACAATAAGTTGTGTTGCTTACCTGACATTTGTGACAATAAGTTGGATACCTCCCCAACATTTGTGACAAGCAGTTATGATGCCTACTTGACATTTGTGATTTGTGACAATATTTAAAGTTGTTATGCTTACCTGACATGTGTGACACTAAACTAGATAACAGCATGAATGATTGTTTTAAAATCATAACTGGTGCCAACAAATGTCAGGGTAGCTTCATAAGATGGTCACAAACATTGCAGTAGAACTACCCCGACATTTTTGATAATCAGTTATAATTCCAGCCCAATATTTGTGACAACCAAGGTCGATGCTACCCCTATCGTTTTATCAATCAGTGATGATGCTACCCGAGTTCAATAATTGGACAGTTCTAAGTATGAAGACTTGGTTCATGTTGACAACACTAGAGGACACTCTTTCTTTGACGATACGAAGTGAACACAAGACTCAGACTGAATTTGTGTAACAAGCAAACACAAAATGCACTTACAAACTAGCTTCACCTGACAAAGTATGGGTATTCTGCTGCAACCATAAAAATGAGACATATTATAATGATATCTAAATAGTGACAACAAAATACAAGAATGGAGTCGTTTTCTAATCTTCATATTTTTCCTTTCTTTTTCCGTTAATGACGTACTTTCTGTCACTTTTAACAATTTAATCGAGATAACTTTATTTTTCTTCAAGTTCCCACGTAAAATTCACATCTTTTATTCCTTTTTTTTGTGTCCATGTTGAGTCTTTTTTATTAATTAATTCAGCCGTGTGCGTCACTGTCTTTCAGCCCTATGCGAGCAGCCTGTAGGTTTTGAATATCCCGGCGCTTCTGTGCTATGCTGTAGGAGCGGGTCTCAGCTACATCTGAACAAATCTCAGATTTACTGATATGTAGCGTGTGTGTCATTCTATCTGCAGTCATATACCATCAGCGTATAGGCTTTGGATAGTCCGGTGTTTCTGTACTAACCGGAGCAATACCGTTAAGCAATATTAATCAAAGCATAAACCACCCCTCGCTATCAAACCACACTAAACCTATCAACACTGTCTAGCTCCCGTAGTTCTCTTATCTCTCCACAACTAGGTTTCCTGGATTTACCTGTAGGCTAATCAGGGGAACACGTACCTGGTGCACATTTATCAAGCAAACACAGTCATAAACATATAACCAGGTATAACACTTCGGATATACTTTGTTGCAGAGGAAAATACAGGATAAGTCTTCCGTCAAATTTTGTGGAGAGATACAGAAAAATACATTGGTATTGACAGGTATGGATTCATTTTCTGTGATGTCATTCACGTTTTATACAAATGAATGTTCTAGCATGGGTAAAGATGGATGATCAAATTTTATACAAATGAATGAGAAAATAATCATATCATGCTTCTAAAAATAATGAAAGCACTAAATGTTTCTGTTGCCTTTTTTTAGTGTACGCTGCGATACTAAAAATTATAGTTATTAATTCAAATCATTATAAGAGCAATCGTTTAATAAAAGGTTAATATTCTTATATGTAATATTTTAAAATAAACATAGGTATATGTGTAAACTCATTAGAAGATTCATATGCATCGTTAAAAAAATAAACTGAATATACTCGAAACATGGTCCGCTACAAGCTTCACTCGAAGACATCTACTTCCTGTGCAAATATGACTTGAAAAATAACATTCATTCTATTATTATGTGATTAGGTTCATGATATTTAATTAGAATAACACATTAAATTAACTTAAGTGTGTAGCTGTATCGTATGCTGAATTCATATAGACATGAAAATAGCCAAACGATTATTTTACATAACTAAACGCAGAGCATATTCTAACGAGCGGCATGTTTTCAAAGTTAGACTGTGATCACAAAGTAGAAGTGACAATGTGTGGTCTGTTGATGATTCTGACATATTAACGATAGATAATGAATTATTTCTGTTAATCAGGGTTCAATATTTTAACACTGTAATACTAGTAAAATACAATTGTACATTTTCTTATAGATAGCAAAAATCTATCTAAAAATCACCCCACTGCTCTTATAAAAATACTATTTTTATTTAATAACACCGACGCAATAAAGTGCTGAATTTTCAGGGCGATTCAATAACAATTATATAATATTATAGGTCGATGAAAACAACACCCGATTCTGTTCAAAATTATGAGATGTGACAAATGTATTAATATGACTTTGAAACAGATTTAAATATTTTACAAATGTATTAATATGACTTTGAAACAGATTTAAATATTTTAATATCGTGCTTTAGTGTGTTCAAGAAACAAATATGAATATTGTGTAACCGTGTTGTAGTATGTTTCAGAAACAAATTTGAATATTGTGTTTTTGTGCACTTGTATGTTAAAATAAACTTTAGAAACTTCATTTCTACGCTCTTCTATGATTTTGAAACAGTTACTGATATTGTTGTTTCCTTGATTATTGCATGGTCGTGTTGCAGTGTTCAAATATATTACCTGTGTAACGAAGTCTTAAGATTCTCTTTAAGTAATATAAGCTGACACAATCGCTATCACTGAAGTGTTATAAACTGGTTCTTCGTATGCCAAATATTGATCAATTGACAATACTTTCACCTCTCAAATTGCTTGATGTCCGGTGTCACCGGCATTAAGACAAGTCTTTGTATACACAATTGACGTCCATTTGAAGAGGATGACTTTCAGTCTGATAAGAAACGTAGAAAACCGCACGAAGCCATTTTATCACTAAATACCTACCAGTGTTTAAGGGTAAAGTAAACAGGTTTAATGTGTGAACCAATTTGTGGTAGGGGCATTGCGGTGGTACCTTAGTGAGATAGCTAATGGGACATGTATCAACATGAAGTCCCTCCCTTAGTGAATATCACATTAAAAGGAGACAGATTTCCTATTAAACAAACTAAGGAAATGCCACATTTAGGTTTAATTTCACCAGATTAAAGGTCAACTTCAAAACATTATTTATTACTAGATTTATCTTCTGTTGGAGTTTAAAGTTCCTGCAAATGAATGTTATGGGCATATGAAGACTTGTGTCTCGATAGACACTGCCAAAAGGAAAGGAAAGGAAGTGAAAATAAAACAATAGTGTTACTATTGGGGTACAAAGATAACCTCAAGTTCTAAATATTTGTATGAATTGAAAAATGGATATCTTAAAAAATGTTTTGTTTTTGCTAACTTAAGTTTAATTATTTTTCTCTAAGTTTCCTTCATGAAAATTGTCTGTGACACAATCTTCCCGTAACTCCATTATTGCCACTAACTCAGAGGATGAAGTAGGGGGATAAAAAGATCTATCCAATGGATATAACATTTCTATATTTTACGGTGACAATATTCCCTAAAAATTGATCTTATCGGGTGAACTCTGATAGAGCTTTTGATGTTTTTACTCAGCTAGTTTAAAGCTCTTTTGTAAATAAATGAATCCTTACGGGTCCCTTCCCCTTTAATCAAATGTACACAAAAATATTGCACCTGATATAAAATCAATTCAATGCATACTTGCTACCTGTCATATCATCTTTGCTTCAAATGATATTTTCATGGTGTATACGGTGTTTTATACGACCCGTTTACTTCCTAGTGTTATGTAACGTTGCTTTGTGTGTGATAAGTTATCTGTGATTCATTTAAAGACATTCAAACATTTTATTGACAAAACAACACGCTATATACAGTTATCCGAAATATGATTAATTATAAGAAAAACATCATGTTGAGTAAAGTTTAATCCATTCTTCATCAAAAATAACAATATCACATACCTACATGTTAACACGTTCCCTAGCAAATTGAAATTGAAATATGTGTCTTGAGATGCACAAACGTAAGTTAATCGAAATAAATGTTGAAGATTAATAGAATCTTTCACCCCCTTTTGAGAAGAGACAGGGGGATCTCAACCCGAGGGATGACATTCTAAGAATCTTACTCCGTCGGTTGAGATCCCCTGTCTTACTCCCAAGGGGATGGATGTTTATTTTTCTCTTACCCTGTTCAACATCTTATCTATCTAATATTGCCGTAACATAAATACAAGACAATGCTATAATGCGATTAAATTGTCGACATGACGTCATTGAATTGTTGCCGTGACGTCCTGGTATTTTTGCTATGACGACATACAATTGTGGAGAACGTGAAAAGAGCCCGTGTAGCTTGTCTCAACCCTAGGGTGAGATAAAGAAATCACACACCGGTAAAAAGGTGGATATCCCTCTCCAGGCTAAGAGAATAAACCATCTGTAAATAATCTGTCAATCCCACGGAAGAAGGAAGAATCGGAACATGTTGATTTGTGTGTGATACGTTATCTGTTATTCAATTTATTCATCTTAACATGTCATTCACACAACAAATGGTAATAAATAGTATTCCTCTAATAAGATCATGCAAATCAAAATATATCAATAACCATTTTAGTGACGTATCTATCGATAAATCATCCTGTTAAGGAAATTATTCTTCAAACGATCATTCTCATCACAAATAACAATGCCACCTTTATACAAGGGAATACGTTTCCTAGCAAATTGAATCCGTGTCTGTCTAAACTGTCAATCTAACGGATTGGGGAAGTATCTGGGTAAAGATATGACAGATAACAGGATTAACATAACATTGTTCTATAGGTAGCGATGAAGTGACGTATTTTGGTCGTGGGGTATTTTTTGTATTATACATAAGCCGTTTTAATTTAAAAAAAACCCTTCTGAAATCAATATTTCGAAGTGGACAA
>JAULCA010193936.1:0-14306 GCA_032360845.1 Crassadoma gigantea | reverse complement strand
GACAGGCGGAAAAGAGATGTCGTATACTAGACTTCAGAGGTTGAAGGAGCAGTGAATATTGTGTTTTTGCTGTGTATAATTTCTAAATGTGTAACTGCTCTTACTGATTTTATTTCTTTGTTTGTGAAACTTTATTAAATTATGCTTTTGCGCAAATTACTCTATATTTTAAATAAAATACAAATGTACTTCCGAGCTTGTTCAGACGCATTTTAGAATTTTATTTGACTAAGTTTAGAACGTGTCACCTTATTTTCTATGGACAATACTATGACAACTCCATCCTATTTCAATTATCAGTGTTTCATAGACATATTGTTTCTCGTTACAACATTTAGCTGTTTACTGCGGAATGCCTTCAGCTATCAGTAATGGATTTATTTCGAGGAGTAATGGTGTGACCCACAACTCCTCCGCTACCTACCAGTGTTATCCTGGCTTTACCTTAATTGGCAGTGAAAATGTAGGATGTACTTCAACAGGCCAGTGGGCTGCGTATCCAACCTGTCAGGGTAGGTATGGTTCTTGTGTCTTTTGCCTGTATGAGAAATCCTGTTGTAAAAGGTGTGGCTCTTAAATTTTCAGACAAAAGCCTTGTACAGGAATGAACATTTATATGTATGTAGAAATAATTTTTGTGCTGACATGCGTGATTCTTATGATTTTTATAAGGAACTAAATATACGCAAAAAATACATACTGTACTTTTAACGTTTACCTCATCGTAAGCATTACATCATATCGCCCTACAGGTAAACAACATTCACTTTGACTTAGAAGGGGAATAGGACCAGTCATATTTCTATAATTTTATAGCACATCGTTTGTTCAAGAAGTAAAACTTTGAAACATACTTTTGGCAAAACATCATATTCTAATATACTATATTTTGACAAAATGTCCATTAATTTTGTAAATATTGAACTTTGATTTAGTTAGAAAAGGACGGTGCTTCTTTTAAGGTAAATTTCATGTTGATAGAAATAATATACTTTGGAATCTGATTAGATAAAAACCAATATGAAAAGTTTTATTACATATTTCTATATTTAGTTTTATTATTACTTCCAATTGTATAGGTGCAGTCTGTCCACCAAGAAGGGATTTTACATTAGGAACAACAAATGTTACAAAGGGTGTTGACCGACAGTATGGAACCATTGTTGCTTATGAATGTCATCCCGGATATGAAATTGATGGTGAACCCATCATCATTTGTCAGTCAAGCAGTGAATGGTCCAGTGAAGTACCTAACTGCAGGAGTAAGTTTCTGTTGATAATGTACCATGTTAGAGCATCACATGAGTTAAGATGTTGTTGCCGATATTTTAATTATATGAAGGTGGTAAAAAGGATATTGCTTACTATAGTTCCATCACACATGACTGGTTAAAACCGCTGTTAATTGTTATTTCACCATACGTAATGGGTGTGGAACGGTGTGTTATTGATATCTCTTTATGGATGGCTCTTTATATGACGCCAATTTTAATGTAGCAATATTTGTTGTAGAACTATCCTGTGTGACCCCGGAAGTAACGAATTCTTATCCATTTATGTCAAGTTTTGAAGTTGGAACGACATTGACGGTACAGTGCAGACCTGGGTATGCTTTTGGAAATGGCTTTGACACTGGTGTCATTTCATGTGAACCAAACCTGCAATTAAATGTAGACATCGGGCACTGTTTGAGTAAGTAATCAAAACATAAATAGATAAAATGATATTAAAATGTTTCATATATCTTATGAGATCATTTGCATGATCGCTGCATCGTCATTAATGATATAATATTATATTATATTTTAGATTGAACTATATAAATTGTCACGATGTTGGAACATCATTAATATTACATAATGTTATATTCTATATCAGACTGAACTTTATACTTTATCACGAATTTATGTCATAATTAATGATACATAATATTATATTTTATATCAGACCAGTCTATATACATTATTACGATGTTATATCATAATTAATGATACAAAATATTATATTTAATATCAGACTGACCTTTATACTTTTTCACGATGTTATATCATCATTAATCATACATAATATTGTATTCTATATCAGACTGAACTATATGCAATATCGCAAACGTTACACAACTAATACTAGTGCATCTCATGCTGCACATTAACATGATGTCAGCATTTCAGTGCTTTCAGATAGTTTTCATGGTAAATATGAATGCCACCACTCAGAAACAACACCGCTATTGAATTCTGCTTTGAAAGTTTACATAAATGTAAAGTTAAATTGGTAACTTACAGGAAGTATTAGCATGTTATGACATTTATTTATGCTGATGTTACAGTCGACTGATGTATGATGGTGTTAAAAAGGACAGTCAACATAAACCATAGATTATTTAGCATCGTTTGTGTGTAAATAATTATGGTTAGACTGAGGATTTAAAGCAAAGTGTGTTGAAAATGTAGATATGTTTGGTTTGTAGACGTGGATGGTTGAACTGATAGCATGATTCCTTTGATAATGTAAATGTTAAGACTGATCCCACGATTTTTTTGTAGATGTGAATGTTTAGACTGATCCCATGATTACTTTGTAGATGTGAATATTTAGACTAATCCCATGATTAGTTTTTAGGTGTTAATGTTTAGACAGATCTCATGATTACTTTGTAGATGTGGATGTTTATCTTATCGCGTGATTTGTTTGTAGATAAGGATGAATGTTCTGGGGCAAACAATTGTGTTCAAAAATGTATTGACAATGATGGGAGCTATACCTGTGCCTGTAACGACGGCTACATGCTGAACTCCGATGGCCGCACATGTTCAGGTTTTTATTGTATTTTTAATGACGTTTGATCTAGTGATATATCTTATATATTAATTTGATTTTCGAATCGTTCAGATGGAGAATCGGTGTAAAGCACTTGCAATAACATCTATTAATATATTCTGTAGTAGAATAAAAGTCAGTTTCGGACCAAAATAAATCAGCATTTTATTAGATATATCTTTTTTTCCGCTCCAGTCGAAATAAAGATATGTATTTAAGTGTCAAAACAAAACAAAGCTGTAGCCTCAGGAAACATATTGTGCCCTACTACGTTTAATGAATTCTTCTTCTTCAGTATTTCCTCTTCAATACAATCTGCCCTTCTCTCATTTGTAGGCGCTTACCAAAACTTTGAACAAAACAAGCTATGCTTTGTGAAGGAAACTGTGCCATATTATGCAGGGACCTCAGATTTATTATTTCACAACAATTGCTCATATTTTTCTATGAATTCCACTGAGTTCACGTTTTTCGGATTAATTCTTTACGATAATTAGCCTACGGTTAGAAGCTAACCTGAGGGAAATTCGATAATGACAGAATATTTCATAAGTTATAACTTGTTTCTGCTTATTTCGTTTAGTGCGTGTAGTGCCACTATAGACCATATTGTCGTTATGAGACCTAGTTCAATACATGCCATTAAATATAAAGCCACTACTTAAACATGACGAGTAGAGAAAATATTCGGCAGTTATTTAATCCTCGAAGTACTTTTATCACATTAGACTACATCTAAGATTGTTCACTTTGTCCTTATATCAAGAGGTTTGTTGAAGATTGTCTCCGTAATATTTTACTTACAACACAATATTTAAACCTAATTTTGTAGACATCAATGAATGTGACGTAAACAATGGCGGATGCAGTCAGAAGTGTAGTGACAATGCTGGTGCTTATCGATGTTCATGCGATCAACCAGGGTATGTGTTGTTCTCTGAGGACGGTACTTCTGGCTACAACATTCCAAATACCGAAACTGGGCTAATGTCGGGGGATATTTACCGCCTGAACCACACTTGTGTCCGTAAGTCATTACCAATGAGCACCACAACAATGTCAACGCCAACGCAAAAACCGAACCCACAGCTAAAACCAGAACCTAAACTACGTCTACTTATTAAACCAGAACCACCACCAATACCAAAACTAGAACCTAACCTCGTCTACTAAATAAACCAGAACCTCTACCAATAACAAAACAAGAATCTGAACAATTACAAAAAAAGCTTACACAACCTCGATCACCAACATTAAAAATAACAAAAATTGAAATATTTGAGTTTAGATGTAATTTGCAGAGAGAATAAAGAACAAGAGCCCTGCTGTGTGAGGACACCATGTTGTTTACTGGACTGATTTCAGGGCTCACCAACTCTGGCAGTTCCTATCAAACTATTTATATATATCTGTTTATATTAATCGGTATATTATATATATATATTACGTTTAGATTACATTATCTAATCATTCTTAGCTGTTTTTAGAGATACAGCCATATTCCATATTGTAAATAAAACTTCTATCTTCATTGATAAAGAACATAAATTAAGAACATTTTAACCTGTTGTTGCTGTATATAGGTGTGGCATGTAGTGATCCATCCGATGTGGATAATGCCCAACTGATGTCAAGGAGGTCGATCCACCGTTATGGAGACAAGATTGAGTACTTCTGTAATCTTGGATATCAGATGAGTGGGTCACCTATCCTGACCTGTGCTTCCAATGGACAGTGGTCATCTACCTTTCCAACTTGCAATGGTATGGTATACTCACTAGTATACTCACTGGTTTGGTTTAGTATTGTTTAACGTCCTATCAACAGCTATGGTCATTTATGGACGGCTTCCCCTGTGTGCAAAATGCATGCGTGTAGTGAATGCGTGAACTGATGCCGACTTAATAGTGTTATCTCACTGAACGATTCTGAACGACAGCCAGCAGTACACCCGACCCGGTCACATTATACTGACAACGGACGAACCAGTCGTCCTACTCCTTAATTGCTGAACGTTAAGCAGGAGTAGAAACTTCCATTTTGACAGATTTTGGTATCTGTCGGCCAGGGGACGCAACCCAAGTCCTTCCTCACAGGGGCTAACGCTCAACTACAGGCCAAACGTGAGGCTTTGTCAAGGGAGACATTAGAAAAAAGAAAATTGTTAGAAAGAAGAGAAACGATAAGATCCATAATTTAGTCGCCTCTTATGATAATGCAATAGGGACAGCAAGTACAATTCTTACTCACTATATTATTTCACTGAATATGAGGAAATATGAGAACACAAAGACAAGAAAGGAAAATTAATTAGATGCAAACAAAAAAAGGGAAGATACTGTTTTTGGTCTTGTCTATCTGTCAGCATACTTCTGGACATATGGAGGAGAGGAATGCAGTTTCGGCATAGGTTTTGAACAGAACGAAGGGGAGAGCTTTCAGTTTGTCTGTCAATCCTAATTTTTTCAAAAGTTTCGAAGAGGGCGATACCGTTTTTAATATGACTATCCTGCAAACTGAATCCCAACAGATCTCAATTAAAATTATCTTGTATAAGATATTGGTACCGATGAATGTTGAAACAAAGACTGGTGCTGGTGAACATTGTTTAGTTTGGGTTTACATATAAGTATTATGTTTCAGTGGCCAACTGTCCTCCTGCTGTTCTGACTGGAGTGGCAAACATACCAAACCTGAATAACTCTGGCCAGCTGTTATATGGAGAGGTCCTGGGTATGACATGTACTGTTAACCAGCCCAGTAGTTACTCGTCATCACGACAATGTCTTTACGACATAACAAGCAATAGCTACACACTGATTGGTGCTCCATATGAATGTCCAGGTGGGCAAACTTTTGCTTATTTTTTTCTTATTGTTCATGCAATGTTATTTTTCTACAGTTCTATACTTACAATTAGTAATCATTAATAAATAATTGTACTGTGTTAACTAATATTTTCTTATGAATAAAATCGGCTCCTACCACCTCAGATTTGCTAGAATCAAATGTACGTCTAAGATAGAAATTTCCTCAGTTGATTTATCAAAGGTGTACATTTAAAACTCAACTGTCATCTTTTCCTCATTTTAGAGGGGGCATTTTATAGAGTAACTACATATGTTGACAGTGTTGGACTGTTATTATACCCCCCGAAACGAAGTTCGGTGAGGGGGTATATTGGAATCACTCTGTCTGACTGTCTGAACCGTCCGACCGTCCGTCTGTCCGGAATATTGTGTCAAGTGTATCTAAAAAAGAACTGAAGCAATATTTCTCAAACTTGGCATATTACATTGTTATGATATATACTTGTGCCCTTTCACTTTTCTTGAAATTTCGGCAATATTTGGTAGAGTTATACCCCTTTTTTGTAGATATTCTGTATGGAATATTGTGTCAAGTAGATCTAATGAAGTGCTGAAGCAATATTTCTCAAACTTGGCATACTACATCCCTATGATATATGGTTGTGCCCCTTCGCTTTTCGTGATATTTCGACAACATTTGTCAGAGTAATGCCCCTTTTTGTAGATGTTCTGTTTGGAATATTGTGTCAAGTAGATCAAATAAAGTACTGAAGCAATATTTCTCAAACCTGGCATGCTATATCCTATGATATATAGTTGTGCCCTTTCACTTTCCATCCAATTTCATTTGTTAGAGGTATGCCCCTTATTGCAGAAATTGTGTCGACTCTAAGTTTTAAAGCAATATTTCTTGAAATTTGCATATTACCATCTCTATAATGTAGTTGTGCCCTTCTTTTGTTTGTTCTATTTCGACCAAACATCTTACAGTTATGCCCTTTTCTGTAAAAAACAGGCAGCCATTTGGATTTTGGCGGAAAAATTGTTATCGCTATTTCTTGACAACTACTTTATGGATCTTTCTCAAATTCCATATGTAGGGTCCCCTTGGTGCCTAGAGTTGCATTGTGCCTTTTTTCAGACTGATTCGAAGAACAAAATACGGCCATCTTCGATTTTGGCAGAAATTGCTTGTTTTTGCATATTGAAATATTGTGAATAATGGCAGAAGGCAAATCCTGAAGGAAGTACAGTTTTAAGGATGCGGGGGGTATTAGTCAGCCCTATGTTTTGACAGTGATGGACTGATATTTTGACAGTGATGGACTGTTATTTCGTCTGTGATCGAATAATTATTTTGTTGTCAGTGTTCGACTATTATTTTGTCAGTGATTACCTGGTATTTTGTTGTCAGTTGTCATTTTGTCAGTTACCGACTGTTACTTTGTTTGTGATGGACTTTTTTTCTATAGTGATGGACTCTTATTATGTCAGTGATCGACTGTTATTTTGACAATGATGAACTATTATTTCGTCTGTGATCGAATAATTATTTTGTTGTCAGTGATCGACTTTTATTTTGTCAGTGATTAACTGGTATTTTGTTGTCAGTGATGTATAATTTTTTTGACAGTGATGAACTGTTATTTTGACAGTGATTGACTATTATTTCGACAGCGATGGACTGTAATTTTTTTGTCTGTGACGGAGTATTATTTTGTCATTAAAGGACTGTTATTATGTTATTGATTGACTGTTATTTTGTCATTGATGGACTTAATTTGTTAGTGATCAACTATCATTTTGACAGTGATGGACTGTTTTTTTGACAGTGATGGACTGTTATCTTGTAAGTGAAGGACCATTTTATTTTTTCAGTGATGGGCTGTTATTTTGACAATTATCAACTGTTATTTCATCAATGATCAACTGATGGACTAGTTTTTTGATAGTGAAGGACTATTATTTGTCAGTGATGGACTGTTATTTTGTCAGTGATGGACTTTTTTTTGACAGTGATGAACTCTTATTTTGTCAGTGATTGACAGTTATTTTGGCAGTGATGGACTTTTTTTGAAAGTAAAGGACTTTTTTTGACAGTGATGTATTGTTCTTTTGTCATTGATGGACTTATTTTGTTTGTGATCAACTATTATTTTGACAGTGATAGACTGTTATTTTGACAGTGATTGACTGTTATTTTATAAGTGATGGACTATAAATGTTGTCAGTGATGGACTGTTATCTTGTAAGTGAGACTATTATTTTGTCAGTGGTGGACTGTTGTTTTTAAAATGATGCACTGTTATTTCGTCAGTGATCAACTATTATTTGGACCGTGATAAACTGTTATTTTGAAAGTGATGGACTGCTCCTTTGTCAGTGATGGAGTGTTACTTTGTCAGTGATGGACTGTTATTTCTTCAGTGCTGGTCTGTTATTTTGTCAATAAAAGACTGTTATTTCAACAATGCTGGACTGTAATTTTGTCAGTGATGGGCTTGTATTTTGTCAGTGAAGGACTTTTATTTTGTTGTCAGTGATCGATTACTATTTTGTCAGTGATCGTCTGTTATTTTGTCAGTGATCGACTGTTTTTTTGTCAGCGATAGTCGGTTATTTTGACTGTTATGGACTGTTCTTGTGACAGTGATGGCATATAATTTTCTCAGTGATGGACTGGTATTATTCTGTGATGGACGTTCATTTTGTCAGTGAAAGACTGTTATTTTGACAGTGATTGACTGTTATTTTGTAAGTGTTTGACTATAAATGTTGTCAGTGATGGACTGTTATCTTGTAAGTGAGACTATTATTTTGTCAGTGATGGACTGTTGTTTTGAAAATGATGGACTGTTATTTCGTCAGTGATCAATTATTATTTGGACAGTGATAGACTGTTATTTTGAAAGTGATGGACTGCTACATTGTCAGTGATGGAGTGTTATTTTGTCAGTGATGGACTGTTATGCCTTCAGTGCTGGTCTGTTATTTTGTCAATGATAGACTGTTATTTCAACAATGCTGGACTGTAATTTTGTCAGTGATTGGCTTGTATTTTGTTTTCAGTGATGACTTGTTATTTTGTCAGTTATTGACTGGTACATTGTCAGTGATGGGCTGGTATTTTGTCAGTGAAGGACTTTTATTTTGTTGTCAGTGATCGATTACTATTTTGTCAGTGATCGTCTGTTATTTTGTCAGTGATCGACTGTTTTTTTGTCAGCGATCGACTATTATTTTGTCAGTGAGGAACAGTTATTTTGTCAGCGATAGTCGGTTATTTTGACTGTTATGGACTGTTATTGTGACAGTGATGGAATATAATTTTCTCAGGAATGGACTGGTATTATTCTGTGATGGACGTACTATTATTTTGTCAGTGACAGACTATTGTTTTTCCGTGATCGACTTGTTTTGACACTGATGGACTGTTATTTTGTCATTGATCAACTATTATTTTGACAGTGATGGACTATAATTTTGTTAGTGATGGACTGTTATTTTGATAGTGATGGACTGTTATTTTGTCAATGATAGACTGTTATTTCGACAATGATGGACTGTTATTTTGTCAGTGATCGACTGGTATTTTGTTGTCAGTAAAGGACTATTTTTTTGACAACGACGGACTATTATTTTGTCAATGATCGACTGTTATTTTGACAGTGATGGAATACTTTTTTGTCAGTGATAGACTATAATTTTGCCATTGATGGACTGTTATCTTGTAAGTTGAGGTTGTTATTTTGGTTGTCTGTGATGGACTGTTATTGTGTCAGGGAAGGACTGTTATTTCGTAAGTGATCGACTGACAATATGACAATGAAGGACTATTATTTTAACAGTGATGAACTATTATTTTGTCAGCAAAGGACTGTTGTTTAATTAGTGATCGACTGTTAATTTGACAGCGAAGGACTATTATTTTGACAGTGATAGACTGTTATTTTGACAGTATTGACTGTTATTTTGTCAGTGATCGACTGGTATTTTGTTGTCAGTAATGGACTGTTTTTTTTACAATGACGGACTATTGTTTTTACAATGACGGACTATTATTTTGTCAGTGATTGACTATAATTTTGACAGTGATGGAATGCTTTTTTGTCAGTGATCGACTATTATTTTAACAGTGATACCCTGTTATTTTGTCAGTGATCGACTGGTATTTTGTTGTCAGTAATGGACTATTGTTTTGATAATGACAGACTATTTTCTTGTCAGTGATCGACTGTTATTTTGACAGTGATGGAATGTTATTTTGTCAGTGATTGACTATAATTTTGACAGTGATCGAATGGTATTTTGCTGTCAGCGATCGATTATTATTTGTTGACAGTGATCAACTTATATTTCGTTTTTTCAGTGATCGACTGTGGTACCCCAGACCAAGTGGCTGGCTCTAACTTTTTCGTTGGGAACACTGTGTATGGTAGCTCCTTCCCTTTTACCTGCTCACCACGTCAGGTCCTTGATGGAATGAGTGAAGATGGTGACACAAATGTGAGGTGTAAAGCTGATGGAAAATGGGATTTTGGAAGTTTGCAGTGTGTCGGTAAGTACATGTGTAGAACAGGTTGAATCTCACAAATTATTCAGCTCAAATCTGATGAATCGTCAATGCTTATCTTGATTAGAAATACAAATTCGCTATGACATGACACTGTCTGTTTGATCGGTCAAAACTTTTCTGAGTAGACAAAATATATAATTTCTAATGTCAAATTATTGACTGAAAACATGAAAATTGGTGTAACATGCAACGAATTCAAAAGTTTTGAAGGGATAAATCTGTTCAGAATTGTTCTCATATGCAGTTCTTGATCTGTGTGCAATCTCGTTTTCTGAATGAAACTTTGGTGCTTTATGGTTTCAATCATGGCGATCCATTCTCGGATTCAGTACCAGAACTGACAGGAGTAAAGCAGACTCATGTTATCACTTCATTGTTCTAAATCACGGATGAACACCTGACGGTATTTTCTAATTACAAAATGTCTGAAGGGAAAGAAATTTAACAAAAGATATAAAGCAAATGATCAGAAAGAATGAAAGACAGACTGAATGTGCAAGGATAAATATGTCAAGGCGAATAAAATCAAATGAAGAGACAACACAACAGAAGAAGCAGACAGAGAAGCACTCAACTGGAAATGTAATATTTTATGAAATGCCAAGGAAAGCGAGCAAACAGGAAAAAAAAGCAGTTACCGTAATAACGGAAGAGGAAGGAGACATCTTGAGAGGTGAATATGATTGTAATAAAACATCGAGAGATCACTCCAACGATGTCCTAAATAGACATAGCCCGGCAAATCCTGATGACTTTAAAGACAAACGGAAGGTTTTCAAGACGTTAAGTCCTGTTAAATAGAAATATGATCATGAAAGCCTTGAACTGAAAGTTAAGAGATAACGATGGTATTACAGCGAAATAACTTGGAGCAGACCTACATGTAGACACAACACCAATAAACATCGAAAGGCTATTTCACGCAATTTGGTAATATAAGGAAAACACAAGCAGATTGGAATGAATTACTGATTGTTATGACAACTAAAAAGGATAATACTGTTGTCCTTACAACGAAAGATCTTTTTGGAAAACGGTTATTGGACCGATGGGATAGAGTTGATGGCGTATTGAGAGCAGATCTAGTAAGGATTTGAAGAGACAGAAGCACTAAAGAGCAAGTGTTCGCACTCAGAAATATCAGAGTGCATAATCGAATTCACCTTTTCTAAGCAACTGTGGACTCCAAGAAAACATTTGGCACCCTGCATAAAGGTTTGTGAGATTATAACGTTGTATGGAATTTCAAACAAACTTTTACATATGGTGAAACAGTTATATGATAACACTGCATGCGCCGCATCAGAAAATTCCGAAGAATAGGAATGGTTTGAAGTAAGAACGGGAGTGAAATATGGATGTGTTAGATCCGCATTGCTTAAGACTGGTGAAAGATAGTGAATGATGCAACGTGTGACAACCAACTAGAATACGAAGAAATCTAACAACAAATTACAACATTTAGATTTTTCCAGCAATTTAACCTTATTATAGTCATGCCTCTGACATCAACACACAAATTTGTCTAAAAAAACCGCAGAAAATGGACGTACTAAGGTTGAATGCAAGGATAGGAAAAGGATAGAATCGGTGAAGACGATGTGGACTTTTTGTACATCTTTTGAAGGGATTCAATGTAGTTAGGGACAGATGGTACAGATTCGCAGATAGAGGAAAATATTTTATCTCTTTTATCAACTCCAAAGCACATGTAAGAGAACAGTAAGAATATTCGAAGTCTTCATTTTCAGTTCTATACACATATGAAACACAGAAAAGAATCGAAGAAGACAGGAAGAAACTAAACACCTTTCAAAAAAGCATGCTTATCGGGAAAAAAACGTTGGTTAAATGTATACAAGAGGTAGGTAAATACAAAATGAGTCAGTCAATAATGAAGTGAAGGTTGACATGGATTGGCCATATAGTGAAGAGACATAACACAGGAACTGACCAACATCACTATCACTAAGTAAAACAAAGAGTGGAAAGACCAAAAACATCATAGGAAAGAAAGTGAAACAGGAAGGAAATGTTAATCGCGGGACATGAGGGTTGATGTTTTTGATGATGCTTATTTGTGTACCTAGCTGTGTCATTCTACTCTGGTTCCTAGACGTGCTTTTGACTTGATTTGCAAGACAGGTTTCTTGTTGAAGCAGACGACGCTTAGCCTTCCGGAACATCGTGTTGTTGTTTTCTTTGAACCGTTTTAAAGGCCTCTGTGTAAATCTGTTCTTTTCATATTTTCCCCTACTTTTATCGATTTTTAGTTCGAAATGTGGTTGTCGTTGACACTTCATTAATGTTAAGTAATAGTAGACTATTTGGAGGAAATATTCACCATTAAGTATTACTTTAAAATCACTCTGATGTTTCTTGATTATCACACTGAATTTTTAGGGTTTGCCGTGAGAACAATTTTCTTATCGCAAGTGGATACATTCGAGACGCTACCGCATGATAAACTATTTATCATCTATATAATACTACCCTATATATTTCTCAATTAAAGAAAATAAACTCAATTAAACATAATGATTTTAAATGACTTTTAAGCTCGATAGTCAACGGTCGCCTGTGACAAACGTAAACAAATAGAAGTTTTGTGCGTAGGAATACAAAGAACCTTTAAACTACGTAGATTGTTTTAAAACAATCCTGTCGTCATTGCTTTTCCACGAACACATTAACATCTGAAAAGGTGTTGTTATTTTTACAATATTTTTCCGTAACTTTGTGTTGATATGTTTATGACGGACTATTTTCTTCCACGGATCACTTTTGTGTGGACACTATTTCCGGTTTCGGTCGTCAACTGGCTCGAGCAGACGTTCTTTCTCTTTAGAAAATACGTTTCTAAGTGCTAGGAAATAAGAAAAACCGTTCTCAAATTGTTTTCAAGTCGTTCTCAATTTCTTCTGATACTGACAACCAATAATAGTGAACTTATCCTGCTACATGTAGGTGACATAAAGTAGTATATAGATGATAAAATAAAATGTCGAAATATGTGGCATATAATATAAGTATAAAAAATAAAGAGAATATTTTCCTGTACAATTATGTTAAAAGAGTAAACTTATGCATCAAACAATGAGTGAACAATGTAATTGCGGTTTTAGAACCTAGTTGATAGTTGTGATATAAGTTCGTCGTTTATATATATATATATAATCTTAAATGAGTTTCTTTTTCATATGGGATTTAAAAAGGAGGTCTAAGAATTTTGCAATCTAGCGAGCCTCTGGCGTGCTTAAATAAAAAATTCTTGAGTTAATGAATTTCAAATAATATGAAAACGAGTGTAAGATCCTTTCTATAACATAATCAAAATTGGTGGCATTTATTTGTGTAAATTAGCAATTTTCATGCAACCTTTGAATGTAAAAATCCGCTATTTTGACTCCAGTGCGAAAGTCTGTGACGTATTGTACTTGTCCTTAGCGTAACGTCACACTTGAAACAATTCGAACTTGCACCGAATCACACGGTCATGTTACATGGGTTAATACGCAAAAAATATGCCATGGGTATATTCACTGGATAACACGATACATTATGTAGTGAAATGTGTTCTGACATGTTTTTTAAAATTTAAATCTAGTATATGCAACACGTTGTGATTTAGATCTAATGACAAGTTACATTTTTCTGTTTCCAGGAGAAACTTGTGATGATCCGGGTAATGTAGCAGGAGCAAGCCAAAACTCCACCAGCTATCAGCCAAACGCTCTGGTGACCTTTCAATGTCAACGAAATGGATATGAACTGACCAAGAAAGGTGGTATCAGGTGTGTCTACAAAGGAAACAGCCTGGAATGGGATGACCCTGTGTTACCCACTTGTGTTGGTAAGCATAAGTGCTAATTACTAAGTAACTGCATACAGCGCACTGACCGTCCACTACACTTACCGATCCTATACTAAACGTACTGACGATAAACTACAAGTAAAGACCTTATACTTCAGGTACAGACCATATACTACACGCACAGACCATTTACTACACGTTCTGACCATTACTACACGTACAGACCATATACTACACGTACAGACCATATACTACAAGTACAGACCATATACTACACGTACTGGCC
>JAULCA010193825.1:0-14307 GCA_032360845.1 Crassadoma gigantea | reverse complement strand
TCCTTTTACTTGATTTCATCAACTAGCATTAGATATTGTTCACTTAAGCTGCCACAACCACGTGTTTGAATAGTTAGCCCAACATCTTGCAAATTCACGGACTTGTGCAAGGCTACTTCTGGTAGTACTCATATCAGGTAGACATATATAGCTAAATACCTACACAAACTTAAGCCAAACTGTTTGTGAAAACCTGTTCTCAGTATCATTATATTGTATATGTATTAACCGATCATTTCAGAAGCGCTGATCATGTGGTATTATCCTCCTCACATTGACAGGCTGACTTCATTTATGCATCTCGGAAATAGATTAGAATATAGGAAAATTGTTTGTCCCTTTCAAAGTTGAAATTGGTCTCTATACAATGCCACAAACCTAGCACGTACCTAGAGCATGCATGTACAAATATAGCCAATCAGCTGTTTACACATTAGGTATTGTGTTTGTCTTTAAATACAATTGTAGAAACTTGTGTAATAGGACGAGGAATAGTGATAAAGAGAGTGGCATCGCTGGGCTCGAACCCGCGACCCTTGGCTCTCCAGCCTGATGCTCTACCGCTATCTAAAGGAAATTTCCCTACAGCTGACGCTTGTAAAGCAACTTTAAATAATCCATATCATTTACACTATTCCCCCCTTTTTTCAAACACCAACCCAGGTTATTTGACTCCCCGCCAAGTCAAACACAGGACCTCTTGCTTACTAGTCTTATGCTCTGCCGAATGAGCTAAAGACAAATTCTCAATTTGATCGAACAGATTTTGCTGACACTCTTTTAAGTTCAATACATACTACAGTTGGAAGCAAACTTAACTTGGTATCAAGTGCACTTCGTAGTGCATATGTAGTGAACAAGGAAGTGCACTTGACAAAACATTGAAGTGAACTCCAGTTACCTTCAGTGTTAACTCCAGTTCACTCAGTGTTAAATCCAGTGCACTTCAATGTTAACTCCAGTGCACTACAGTGTTTACTCAAGTTTAAATGATTGAAGTACACATTTCAATAAATGTTTATAATGAAACGGGTTCCTTTGTGATAAAATTGAAAAAGAAAGGAAAGAATAATTCAATATGTACATTATCTCGGATGATTATAGAAATATGTGGATAGCTGTACTATGTCAGAGGGAAATGTTTAAAAGTATATTTTATTATAGTTAAATTCACATCACATTTCCTATCAATGTTGTAGTGTCAGGATGGGGGATCAGTTTCTTTTATGTGATTTGGGTAAATGTGGTATTAATTTTCCTATAATTTTGTATTTTTTTTATGAAAAGTTTCTCTATACCACGACATCAATAAAGTCATTTTCTTCTTCGTTTTATACAAACAAGTCAAGAAAAGATAAAATTCCAGAAAAAGCTTATATCATGGCATGGCACTATATAGATAAAAGGTAAAGATCAAACTAAAGATATGTAATTAATTAAAGTTTGTTAATTCCAAGTTGCCCTTTTATGGGAATTTAAGAAGAAACTATGAGTTAGTCTGATTTTGATTTCATTGTTATATATACATGTACATAAAATGTATATACACATCAGATATGTGTACATGCTGATGGTTGAATAAGAAAACCACCACCCCCTCCCCTGGGTACCACACCAATATACACCTGGTCTATCTGGTGGTACAGTAATGAATTCCCACTTGTTATGATAAAATTCATTATTTGAGGGTGCAAGCACGTTATATATAATTGTACAAAAAAAATTAATAAGTTGATCAATATATACTAATAAAAAAAATCAAATCAATTAAACTTCACATATACTACAGGCCTAGGGAACCTCAAGTTTTAATTATCCTAATCATCCTACCAGATACGTATATATTATATATACGTCTCTGATCATACATACAACTTCCCTTTAGCCCTTTGGATGGCAATGTAACCCCTATCTGGGGGCGAGGTTGCAAATATCCTAGGGAGGGTTTCCGTGTGGGATAATAATTGAGGAAATAGTAAAAATACACGATTTTTTAAAGAAAATTATCAGGATTAGAGGTTTACTGAAGCCCAAAACAACCACTGGATCCGCTGCTGCTTTCTTTAAGTAATATTATTTGTTTTCTTTTGGTGTTTTTTTTTTAAGAAAGTCTAAGTTTTCAAGATAACTAGATTTACAAAGAGACAATGGAAAAAAATTACGACACCATTCTGAAAACATCTATTAGTTGCATTGGTTCATAGGGATGTTTCTAAGGTCAGGACCCTCCAATCCTCGTTTACAGAGAGAGAAACATAATTTCTACAGCTGGTGTGTGTACGGTTCTTTGTCTCTCTATCCCCCTCTACAAATACCTTCTGCTCAGATTTTGCCCCAGGGTTCTACTCAGTACCACAGAGTTATATTATCTTAGTCTGTGACAGTACATGTGAATTAATATAGTATTTATCAGCTTTAAACACCATACCCTTTTACTTTATGTCATCAAGTAGCATCAGGTATTGTTCACTTAAGCTGCCACAACCACGTGTTTGAATAGTTAGCCTAACATCTTCCAAATTCGCGGACTTGTGCAAGGCTAATACATTGACAGGCCAGCTTGATTTATAGGAATTTATTTTGTCCCTTTCATAGTTGAAATTGGTCTTACAATGCTATGAACCTTGCATGGACCTAGCACATACATGTAAAAATTCAGCAAAATAGCTCTATACACATTGGGTAAATTGTAAATACAATTGTAAAAGCTTGTGTAATAGGATGAGGAAAAGTGATAAAGATAGGGTCCTCGCTTGGGCTCGAACTCGCGACCCTTGGATCTCCAGCCTGATGCTCTATTGCTGAGCTAAAGGGAAATTCACTACAGCTGACGCTTGTAAGGCATCCTAATCAATGCACATCTTTTACACTTTTGTAATAGAGGTCATTATTTTTTTCAATGCCTCTGCCATGAGTTGAACCCAGGACATCTTGCTTACTAATCTTACACTTCACCGATTGAGCTAAAGACAAATTCTCAATTTTATCAAACTTATTTTGTTGACACTCTTTTTAAGTCCAATATAGAAAAAACTTAATCTTTGTGTTAAATCTGTCGAGTTTGTCAATGCAGAATAATAATTGAAAATAAGCACCTTTTGAATGGTGTATTTTTTTGGAGAAGAATACTTTCCAAAAAATATTAATAACAAAAAAATCCAATGTACTTGGTGTACATGCACAATAACACTTGACTTACCAAAAATAGAAATATAATGAGCGGTACTTGACTGTGTTGACATTCATCAACCAGATGGCTCAATTCGTAGACCGTCCGTCTAGAGTTCAGATAGTCCTGGGTTCAAACCAAGGTCTGGCTATGCTTTTTTAGCTCGCATGTTCAAAGAACAGAGAGCTATAGAGTTATTACTGGCTGGCGTCAGAGTGAAAATGTTACAGTTTTACCGGTAGTTTATTTGAGAAGGTTATCATTGATTATGTGTACTAGGATGCTGATATTTAGCATGGAGGTTCCTCTGGGGTATAATATTGATGACATGCAGTTAAAAATTAAAAAGTTACTTCACAATTTTAAGCTCACCTGGCCCTTTGGGCCATCTTTCCGCCATCTGTCCCTCCACCTTTTTCTTTTGAACAACTTCTCCTGAAGAACTGAGGGACCAAGGGTCATGATATTTCGCCAGTAGGTACTTGGGATGGAGTATTTTAAAGTTTCCTCATTAAAATTACCTTGACCTACTTTCAAGGTCAAAAGGGTCAAATATGTTAAAAACTTTAACAATCTTCTTCTCAAGTTCCATAAGGCAGACATTGTAGGGTCACGATATTTAGCCAGTAGGTACCTAGGATAGAGTACTATAAAGTTTCTTCATTAAAATGACCTTTACCTACTTTCAAGGTCACAGGGGTCAAATATGTTAAAAAAAACTTTTAACAAGCTTCTTCTCCAGTTCCATAAGGCATAGGATCATATATTTGGCCAGTAGGTACCTGGTAAAGAGTGCTATAAAGTTTCCTCATTAAGTTGACAACCTACTTTCAAGGTCACAGGGTCAAATATGTTAAAAACTTGAACAATCTTCTAATCAAGTTTCATAAGGTCTTTGTAGCAGTAATGTGGGCAAATGTCAACTTTGCTAGTGCTAGCCGGAATCAAAGGTCAAGGTGTAAAAAGCTTACAAATTAAAAGTTTGAAATTTCAAGAAACAATAAGTGTTAAAAGGTCCTGTGTCTAGTTACCAAATTTGACCTGAAGTTACCGACATGTCATTTTCGTTCAACAAAAGAAACCGTTGAGGGATACAGGCCATCTGGGCCTCTTGTTTTAATTTTTTTACCTGTTTTTTTAACCACATCAAATTCAATGTTAAAGTTTCACCAGCAAGTTGTTTAGAAAGTTGTCATTCATAAATTATGTGTACTAGGATGCTGATATTTTGCATAGAGGTTCCTGTGGGGTAAGATATTGATTTAAGTCCAGTATATACTTAGTCTATATCTCAAATCTCCCAAGTTTATTTTGTCTGTATTTTCAATGTTTCAAATACACTTTATCTGTGTTGATACAGAAGCTTAAAAATAATTTACAAGAGTTCGGAGGGTTTCGGGTTCGAACCCTGGTCTTGCCAAGCATTTCTCTTTCTCCTGTTACAATAAAAAATATTAACATACTTTGTGTATTTACAAGCATAATCTACAACTTCCCTTCATAGGAGATGGAAATGTTGGAAATTAACATGTAGACCCATTGTTTTATATATATCAGGTTAAAAATAAGATTTATATTAACCTCACTGTTACACAGGCGATATTTTATCATTTATATGGTTCAAGTTTCCTTTTAGATTAACGTTAGAAAAGTCGGTTATCACAATTTACTCACTGTTTATTTCTTCTTTGTTTAGAATCTTTTATAGAAAAGTGGCATAGCTGTTTTTACATCATCCGCAATGAAATTTTTTTTTGGGGGGGATAGGGATGTTATACTGTAATCACTCTGTCTGTCTGTAAACAAAACATTGTACTTTATGCATGGATTTTGATTAAGCTTTACACACGCTATACATCAAATGAACTTTTTTCCCAGAATGCCAAAATGTTCTTTCAATACATGTATTTAGCAGAGTTATGGTCCTTGACTTCTGTAGACGATACATTATGTTACTGAAATGGCTAAATATCTCTGAAATGGCAGGTACTTTGTATGCACATATACATTGAAATAGTGTAGGCATTAATGCAATTACTCTACTGACAGCTTCTTAGGTCATGGGGTCAGAGGTCAAAGTTCAGGAGTAAAAATATGTGACAAAAATGGCTCATTATCTCTGAAAAGATAGTTGATTTGTATACACATTTACTTTAGAGTATTGGAGCCACCTATGCAGGCTATATTATAACCAATGTCATGTGGTCAACGGTCAAATTTCACATATACATAATGTTACTGAAATGGTTATTTATCGTAGAAATGGTAGGTATTTTGTATAAACATATCGAGGAGTAAATGTGGCATTGATGAAAGCTATATTGTGACAAAATTCTGAGGTCATTGAGTCAAAGGTCACAGTAGTGATGTTTGTCTTTTCCATTGGTCTGTTTGTACGACATTGGAGGTTAGACTTTTTCACCACTCTTGATCTTCTGCATATTTTCCCCTTGTTTATTTAGCCCCTACAGGTGCAACAAGCAGCCGGAATGCAGGTGTATTAGATAGCCCATAGGTGACAGTTGAAGTTTTATGTGAAATTATATGAAAATGGATATATTATTAGCTCACCTGACAGAAGGGCTATATGTAGTGAGCGTATGTTATGGTGTGGGGTCTGTCTTCCGTCCCTCCGCCTTCAGTCAAATTTTCCTTAAAACGCCTTTTTATGAAGAATTGAAATGCTAACTGTCATGGTATGGGGGTGATAGCTACCTTTGAAGGATCAAGACAAAGTGTTAAAATTAAAATAACCTTGACCTACTTTCGAAGTCAAAGGTGTCAAATATGTAAAAAAAATTCAAACAACTGCTTCTTTAAAACGGAAAGGTATAGAATCATAATATTTAGCTAGAAGTTTCCTAGGATCGAGCCCCACAGCTGCAAATGAAAATGACCTTGACCTACATTTATGGTCAGAAAGGTTAAATCAGTCAAGCACTTCAAATGATTTCTTCTGAAGAACTGACAAGCATATGATAATACTATTTTGCTAGTAGCACCTTGGGTTGTAGCCAGACAAATGATCAAATGAAAATGACCTCAACCTACTTTCAAGGTCATGGGGGTCTAATATGTTAAACGCTTCAAAACACTTCTGCTGAAGGAGCAATGGGCATCTATTTGTAACATTTGGCTAGTAGCTGAAGGGGATTGAGTCGTACAGAGTTTCGAAAGTAATTTTCATAGTCACAGGGGTCAAATATTTCAGGCATGCATATGGATTATTACTTAAATATCCAGATAAGCGATACAGACCCCTTTGACCTCTTGTATTATAGTAGATTGGATGATATTATTTTTCACAAGCTCAACTGTTCTGAAAGACCAAGTTGAGCTTATGCCATACCGTGGCGTCCATCGTCTGTCATCCGTGCGTCGTCCACAGGTCAATAATTTCTTTGCATGTCTTCTTCTTAACCACTGTTTGGAATATGACTCATTTTGACTGTGACCATCCATAGGTGGTGGGGATTCAAATTTTACAATTGTTGGGGCAGAACCCCTCAGGGGGCTGAAGGGCAGGTCAAAAATGGGGCAATTTGGCTATATTGCTTAAAGCAACTTCTCTGGAACTAGGTAATGGATATCAACCATATTTGACTGGAAGCATACCTAGTTCGTGGAGATACAAAATTGCACAAATGGGGCTGATCATGACCTCCCAGGGGGCTAAGGGGTGCTGAGGGGCAGGGACAAAATGGGGCAATTTGGTTATATTGCTTTAAGCGACTTCTTCTCTGGAACTAAGAGATGGGTGTCAACTATATTTGGTTGGACGCATTCATTAGCGGTAGGGATTCAAAATTATACAAATTGTGGGGCTGACCCCCAGGACTAAGTGGTGGGGCCAAAAATGGAAATGGTCAAGATCCCCGCCCCTAATAACCCCATATACAATTGTTGAGTATTAGAAGAATAAAGCATATTTGCTTCCAGGATGGCCTGGGAGTCTGCCCAACCCTTGGAGACATAGTCCCCGTGTCGTTATTTTGAAACAGTTGAGGTCACCACCTCAAAATTAATTATACAAATGCAGGGCAGGTACGAATGCAGTCATGATATTAGAATAGACCCTTAGGTCTGACTGAACCCCTAGGGACCCAGATTCTGATTCACAGCTTGGAAACAATTGAGATCCCCAACCTATAACCATATATACAATTGCTGAGTATAAACAGATAAATGCACATAAGTTTCCAGAGTGGCCTTGGGGTCTGCCCCACCCTTGGAGACTTTACCCCAGGGTCAAAACTTCGAAATGGTTAAGTTCCCCTCCTCAGAACTACAAATAAAAATGCTAGGCTAACAGAGACGAATGCAGTCATGATATTAGAATTGATCCTGGGGACTGGCCACAATCCTATTGACCTAGCTTCTGTGTCACAGCTTAGAAATAGTTGAGGTCCTCACTCCATAACCTTATAAAAACTTGCTGTGCATGAAAATTCTAATGCTTGTGTTGAAACTTTAAAATTCATTTTCTTACAGGATTGCAGACAAATTGATTAATGCGCTAAATTTGTCTGCAATTGTGTTAGAATTATAGGACAATTATTTTTCACAGAAGTCAGTGTAATACCTATATTTCCGTTCTTGAATCAAGTTTTTCTGATATTCCAACCTGTTATGGCATTTCAAAGTTTGTCTGTCAATTTGATTCGTTTGTGTGACATAACGACTACACGAGACCATTCCCGACAATAATTGTAGCTCGTGGAAATAAATACAATATCATCAATTTAGTTTCAACAATTTGATCAATATATTCCACCATTAGTATATTCTCCTTTAATAAAACAAAACGACATAAGTTGTTGCCAGTTACTTTGATCATCGGTCAAAACGACGTCATTTAGTTAATACGTCACGAACATGTTTTTCATTTCACTACCTCAATGGGAATTATGTGAGAATTATAATCTGATATATTTCTGTTTTGGAAATATTTGACAATAAATGCTAAAATGAAGAACTATCATATCTGTTCATATGAATGACTTTGACCCGCTATCAAGAACACAGTCAAATTTGTATGAAACTCTAATTAACCTCTTCTCAAAAACAAAAGTTCTAAAGTGATGATATTTAGTAAGGATGAAAGGCTGTTGCTTTTGTTATCATGATAACCTTGATTAACTCGACATAGGTAATAATAAATTCCTGTAAGTTATTCCTTTTTTAGATCATCTAACCCGAAGGGTCAGGATGACCTATAGTCATCGTGCTTCGTCCGTCGTCGTGCGCTGTCCGCCGTGCGCCGTCTGTATACATTTCACATTTCAAACTTCTTCTTAAGTTCCAACAGTGGGATTTATCTCAAACTTGCCTGAAATGATCCTGAGATGGTCCTGACCAAGTGTTGTTATTTTTTGAGTCGGTCCTATATCCAAGATGGCCGCCATGGCAGCCATCTTGAAAAACACATTTGAAACATCTTCTTCAGTTCCACTGGTACCATTGACCTGAAAATTAGTAGGGACGTTAAGGAAGGGGAGCCAAGAAAGTGTTGTTATTTTTTGGCTTCGTGAAAACTTTGACACAGCATCCATGGCGACCATATTGTAACATGATTATGCAATCATGGTTTTCCTAAACACCATCTATTTTAAACTTCGTCTAAATGGTCCTGACCAAGTGTTGTTATTTTTTCCCCAGTTGTTTTCAGTACCATTATACTACTACTGAGTACGTATACTAGAATTATATCATACTAGGGTATGTTGAAGTCAGATGACCTTTAAGGCCCTTAGGGCCTCGTGTTACTTTTTAACGTCACAAGTGCGAAACTAAACCCATGCGATCGATGCTGGCCCAATGGGCCTATATAAACTCTTCTTGCTCTTTAGAGATACATCATTAGCCACCATCCGTTCGTCCATCTGTCCATCTATCCTCAGCTTATTTTAAGGAGGATTGTTGGACAAAGGAGACTTAAACTTAAATAATGTCTGACCGATATTATGTATGTGATATCAACAACTAGTGTTGTTAAGAAGATGCCTGATTGAAAGTACTTTTGTTAACTTCTTATATGTATCGCAGTTCTTAATATTGTTTTCAGCTTTGGTCACGTGTAAATTTGTATCTATTTAAAATGATGACATTACCATTTTGTGAAACTTTACTTAATAAGTACACTAAATGATGCTTGGAAATAACAGTATTTGATAAAGTGTTAACTTTCGTCTCTTTGTACACCACCACGATTATGGTATACATTACATTTTTCAAAGAACGCTGTTACCGATCATCTCACAGAACAAAATAAATAACACCTTAATTTACTGTACATCAAACTATAATTTACATAAACAACAGTATTTAGAGAAGAAGACAATCAGTAATATATAAATCAAATAATCGCATGCATATCTACATTTTTCAGGTAACCATTGACCAAAGCTGACCCTCATAATGGCTGAAGGCGGGCCCGTTCCGGAAATAGACTTACATCTACTGGAGTGTCCAATCTGTCTGGAGCGACTGCGACAACCCCAGTCCTTACCCTGTTTTCACTCCTTCTGTCAGGATTGTCTCGGGACCTACATCACCAAGGATTTGTCTGGTAAGATGGCATCCGGGACATCCTTTCCGTGTCCAGTTTGTAGAGGGATGGCCACGCCTGTCAATCAAGCGGAAACCAAGGAAAACTGGGCCAAACAGTTCCCAACTAATGGTGTGATGCAAGAACTGATCAAGCTTAAGGAACGGTCGTCTGAACCACTGTTCTGCACACCTTGTCAAACAAAAGATAATCCGTCCAATCCTGCAAAGTTTTGGTGTAAGAAAATGGAATCTGGTTTTTGTGAGACTTGTAAAGTTAATTACCATGATATCATACATATTGAATGTGATATCTTAGATATCATTAGGCACGACAGCAAAATACCAAAACAAAACTCCTCTGTTCCTCACTGTGACCAACACGACGAGAATATGGTTTGGTACTGTGAGGATCACAAACTGCTCGGTTGTAACATATGCGTTTTAGAAGACCACAGACGTTGTGAAGCAGTCACAACAGCGACGAAATACATACAGAAGCTAAAAGCAGGATCACAACTGACAGCTATGCAGGCAGCACTGAAAAAAGGAGCCGAGGTAATGAACTATTTAGTAAAGGATTTTGACGAACAGTTACAAGGCATGGTACAGAACCAAGAAATCGCTCTCCAGAGTATTACTGATCTACGCCAAAGGATCGACAAACGGCTTGACGAGCTTCAGAAGGACTGCACAGACAAGTTGATCGCATTGTTCAAAGATGAGAAGAGTAAATTAGACGACTCTTTACGGCAATGCGAACGTCTAAAGAATAGTATGCTAAATACCCTGAAGTCGTCCATTAAAGTTACAGAGGGGAACGAAAACGCTGAAACGATAGTGTTGTACCAGAGAGGACAGGCTGAAGTGAAGTGGTGTAAGGCCCTGGTCACGCAGATGAACGATTCTCTCACATCCGCCAATATTCACCATCAGACCGAACCAGGACTTGCAACCTTTGGTGATGACGCTATGGGGAATGTCGTCATTGAGAAACCACGTCGACCATTTCCTGAGGGTCTTGCTTATCTACCACCAACTTTTGGGCGTCGCGTGAGAGAAGTACAACAGTTTGATATAAAAACTACATCAGATCAGAATGATTGTGATGTATTTGGCGCTGTGTACCTTCCGTATAATCAAATAGTAGTGAGTGATTACAGCAACCAAAAGCTGAAGCTGTTTACAGATAAAGGACAGTGCCTGAATGAGTTGCCCATTCAAGGAATTCCACGGGACATGTGTTTTGTGAACGACAACACAGTGGCTGTGGCAGTTAGCAGTCCTGGTCGTGTCTGTGTCGTGAAAGCAAATAACTCAAAACTAATCCTTTCATTTGAGATCCATATGCCAGACAATAAAGGCTGCCGGGGTGTGACCTATATCAATGGGAAGTTTGTTGTTTGTACAGACACAGCAGAAGCTGAATTGTTCAGTGTGACACAAAACGGAATTGCTGAGCTGTTACATCAGTATAGTAGTACCTGTCATTTTCTGTCACATGACCCAACAAATGATGACATACTTGTCAGTTGTCATACTCAAACTGATGGGGAAGCTGTGCTGTCCAGACTGTCGGCCGACAAACATCTCACTGATGTGATGAAAGTCGGTCTCGTGAGAAATGCTGCTGGTCTTAATTTAGATAGGGAGGGAAACATCTACTTGTGTGGTAGAGTTTCAAACAACGTCCTGCAGATGTATCGGGACGGGACACACATCAGGGAACTGCTGACGTCATCTGACGGAATAAAACACCCATTTGGAATATCTGTTTGTGGTGACATGTTTGTACTCACTGAGGATGATACTAACTACGTCCGCTTGTTTCAGCTCTATTAAGCTAACTACAACTCGTCTCAATTATCTACAGATCTATTCGCGAATCGGTAAAATTTTACAGAACTGTTCACGATGAACCACTCTATTAAGAACCAGAAGACCCTCGAAATTCAGGGCTCCATCCCCGAAACATGTATCCCTTCTGCGTCCCTGAAATAAGTAAAAAACAAATGGAAAGTTCTTTAGGACTCGCACAACTAAATCAGCCAATGAAATCTTTCTCATAAGATTGTAATTCCTACCTCTTTGCACAACAAGTTGGTTAGTCCTTTATTAATTAGTAAAATCACAGGCTCTAAAGTTGGGTGTTGCTCCTCGGTTATCTTCAGTGAACAGATGCCAACCTAGCGATATGTCAAGTTTTCCATAATCAAATGGCTTATCGCAATATTGTTATGACATATTTTAAGGGACACAGAGATGATAGGTGTCTCGACAGAGAAGCCAATTGATCTAAAAGATGGTTCTGTATTTAAATCCCAGTAGAGTGACACGTTACCAAGGATAGACTCCTAATGTTGACCATATCAAAGATTATTCTGTATTTAAATCCCAGTAGAGTGACACGTTACAAAGGATAGGCTGTTCTGATGTTTACGGTATCAAAGATGATTCTGTATTTAAATTCCAGCAAAGTGACACGTTACCAAGGATAAACTGTCCTAATGTTTACTGTATCAATGGTTGGAAAAAGTACATAAACCCTTAATTGAAGACTTTGGATATATATAGTTTTCTAATGTATATACATCAGGCATTATGTGCTCATTACAAAACTCGGAAACGAAAATATTTATCATTATGGTTCCATTAAAACCTATTATGCTGAACAAGTCAATAGTTTCACTTAGATACTTTGCTTGGTATGTTTTGTACTCATATCTAGAAAATATAGAATTTTTTTTTAAATTATATAGTTTTAATATGCTACTAAAGCAATTTGTAAAACAATATTCTTTAGTAAATTGAACAAATATCATTTGAACTGCACATATGCTTTGCTTACAAGTAAATTTACTCTGAACTTACAGTTTTGTATTGCTTATTTTAACCAACTATCGTCAGATAAAGGGCCGTTCAAATCGCCATCAAAACGTCCTGAAATAAGTCTTGCTAGTGCCGTTCCTAAAAAAATTATCTCAAATTACAACTTATTTGTTTTGACATATTTTAAAAGGATGCGGAGAAGTTACGTACATCACGAGAAGAACCCTTTTCAAAGATGAATCTTTATTCAAGTTTCAGTAGACTGACACCTTACTTAGAGTAAAATTACATATAAAGGTTTTCCTTTTTGTTAATGGAACAATAAGATAGTCGAAAGACGTTTTGTTTGAATTTGACAAGTACAAAATTACCACCAGATGATGGGCTATTCAAATCACCTTTCATCCATTGCCCTTCCGTCCTTCGTCCTTTAACAATTATTGTTTTACAGAAAGTACAAGAGAGGTCTTTCGCAAAGTTTACAAGAAGGTTTCCAATTGTCCCTTACTATGCAAATTGAACTTTGGTATAAATCTGAAACGTATATTGTCGACAGGGCCATCTTGAATTTTGAGAGTTAAAGTTGGTAAGTGCTATTTCTCGGAAGGTGGTGAAAGATTTTTATTAAAATGTTACATAGAGGTCCCAATAGACACTTATGATGCATATCGAACTTTTTGACTGATCAAAGGAAAAGATTGCCGACAGGCAGCCGTGTTAGATTCTGAGGACAACTCGTACATATTTTTACACCTTTGTGTACAAATGTACATACAATTCATTAGTCATTTGTCTGATGAAGGTGACAGAGTACACACATATGTACAGTACTAGTAATCAAAACGTCATATTTAAAAACATTTAGGTTGTGCTGGTAATCCTGGCCTTGATTAAAGCATTGCGCTTCATTTGATGGCAGAGCATACATTCACTGCCAGCTTGTCCCGTTTACTGTTGAACAAATTCTGGGAGTTGCCTCCCTTGGAAGAACCAGAGCCGGAGCAAATTCAATGCGGTTCTGGTCCAACCTCAGTCAAAACTCCGACGAATCTTAGCTGGCAGCATGTCAGAGAATTTCAATTCACTTTACTCAATTTATCTTTCCCGTTTTTGGTCTTATTAATTTGTGGGCAGCCTCCATTGAACAAGTTTTATTGTTATTTTATCACCATGCACAGAGGGGTTCTGCATACTATAGTGACTTCCTACTTGTCAGCATTAAGTTAGTCCAACGGTAAGCTTTATTGATAGAATTTCGGTTTAGGGTCTTAGTAGATTGAAGGCTTCGGTAAACGTTTACAAAGGCCCATGTAGCATATTATATCGTGTCATTGTTTGTAGTTAATTAATTAGTGTGTATTAATGCTTACTATTTAGAGCAGTTTTTAATCTTTCATTTTATGGCTTATTCTGAGTAGAAGTGTTAGTTTATACATCTGCAAAAATGGCTTACAGACCATTGTTAATGTCAGATTTTAAGACAACCCAGGAGAAATAATTATTGTGTTGGGACATTCAAAAACTGATCAGTTAAGTATGTTTATCTCTAGTTATCCAACCCCTAAAGAACAATAATGTTCATTAGAGTGTTCCCGGTTCGTAGCAAACATGTTTTGCTCAAAATCCGTCCTTGCTTTTTCTGGTTATTTATGTTTACACCAGAATGTTAACATTTTACTAGGTATCTGTTTGGCGTACATGTAGTTCTGAAGAAACTTGTTGTGTATTTAGGCTTACTTTTAGTACATTTCATATCACATTCT
>JAULCA010193714.1:0-14310 GCA_032360845.1 Crassadoma gigantea | reverse complement strand
GTGTTGAGTCACGGAGAAAATTCTGCTGTGAGTTGTGAAAATAAAATAAGTGAAGGACAGGAACAGGTTTTAGAAGAGATCAGTGGAACTCCAGACATTACAAAATACACTGGTTACCCAACAACCTCGTCAAGAGACACAGAGCCAGATGTGGTTGGCGCACGGGATGTTGTAGCGGTGCGGTGTCCATTCTGTAATGAACATTTTCAGGATGATAGTGTCTTAAAACTGCATTTACAAAGTCACATGAATTCAGAGAAAATTGTAGTGAACGTTGTTATGTACATGTGTCACTTGTGTAATGCAGAGTTTAACAGTAGGGAGAGTTTGAAGGCACATTTACAAACACATGTGTAGGCCAACACAGTGTGATAACAGTAAACAAAAAGTTTTCCCATAACAATTTAATACTTTATACTATATGCCCCTACATTTTGTATGTTACACGTTTATATCACAATGTAATACAGATAATAACTTACAACAAATCACATATTGTGATGTAATTACATTATATTATGTGTCTAGGTTACATGCTTTTATCTCAATATTATGTTCTGTAATACTTAGTTTCTGTCTAAAAAACAACCTTTGTGATATAAAGTCGACCCTGCCAACTTTGGTATACAAGTAAAATAAAAAAGTAATACATGGATGTAAAATTAAAACACGGAGTTGAAATAAACCCCAAAAATACTTGAATCGGAAATACAAGGAAGCCAATTGTTTTGTTAAGTAGCTCGTCCGTTTATACTGTCCAGTCCAATGTTAAGTTTTTAGCTCGTCTATTCGAAGAATAGGGGGCCGGCTTATGTAATCGCTCCAGCGTCGGCATTGGCGTCCGTGTCGGCGTGTGCGTCCGTGTCGGCATCGGCATTGTTCGCGTTATGACTGTTTTAAAATTAATGTTTTAAAATGAAGAACAATAATATTAGGGGAAATGTAGCATTTTTTAGGCATGGAATAGCCCCAAAAATGCACGTATAGGTTTGGTTAAAGTTTAGATGCAAGTGTTGATATATTGTATTACCTACAATTACTGATAACTTTGGTTTTTCTGTTCGCGTTATAACTGTTTTAAAATGAATTAACAATAAGATTAGCGGAAATGTAGCATTTTTTAGGCATGGAAAAGCCCCAAAAATGCACGTATGGGCTTTTTCAAGTTTTGGTGCAAGTGTGGAAATGTTGAATTACCCAACAATTACTAATGATTTTGGTTTTGTATTTGCATTTTAACTGTTTTAAGGTGAATAAACAATAATATAAGGGGAATGTAGCGAATTTTACGCATTGGAAAGGCCCAGAAAGGCCAATATGAAGTTAGTATACAGATACCAGTATGCATTGATTTAAACATGTTGGCGATAGGCGAGCTATGCTGTTATCAAACAACTCTTGTCAGTTTTGCCATTAATGCTCTTTCCTTCAAATGAGATGAAAATTTTGGCACAAAATTTTCGTTATTGAAATATTTGATGCATTGACCCTTGGTTTTGAGACTATATATGATCTGATTGTTTAAGGCCAGTTTGAAATGGCGACTTGCTCAGTGTCATATATATGTCTTTACTATACCTTAGAGTACAAATGTGTACGTGTTACTGAGTTTTGGATTTGTGTGTATGGATGTTTTGCAGGAGATATATCGGATGTGTAAAGCAATGAAGCTAATATCTCGCGCTTCCATGCACTTGTTTCCCAAGTTAATTTTCTGTGTATAATCATTTTTTTCAAACTTCAGAGTGTATTTGATATCTATGACTGGGTGTTTTTTGGTATTTGAAAATGAAATAAACTAATTATGCACCACTATTTGTTTTGCGTTGATCGTCTTAATTAAAGAGGCCTAGCATTGTATACGATGTCATCTTCGATACTTCAGGACTTACGCTCATTTTCGCTCTCTGCACCCCTAGAATATGTAAGCAATTTCGAAGGCTCAGTGTGGATTCGTTTGATGTAAATCAAAATAATTTCTCGGTCGCGTTACGGTAAAGTTGACAGGCTTTGAAGTAAGATTTCGCTCCTCTCTCTTGTAAGGACAAAGAGCGAAATTGAGCATCATAACCTGAGGAGTATCGAGGGTGTACTAGGCTATGTTCAGAGGTTTTACAATTGTATGAATGATATAATTGTGTAATGGTACACGCACAGGGTATCGGTACACTTGTACTGTGCCAGATTTTAGAAATAAGGCAAGGCTTTTAATCATCTACAATACTATTGAGTAGTTACACGCAAATATAGCCAACATAAATTTAAACCAAACTTATTTCCACTGATTTTAAGTTTAAACATATTTATTGCCAAAATATAGACAATGGATTAGGCACAAGTTATAACAACTTATCAACGCCTTCTCCCAATATACATTTTATATGACATAACAATAATGACAATACATATACAAATGTTGTTACATTGAACTCAAAATCTCTTGCTGGATTTTATATAGTTTTGCACTGATCTAAAAATGTTTGAGTTAAGGTCCACGGAAAATTGGGAATTGCCAAACACTGATTACAGTGACTTAGTGTATAACTTAATCAAACTTTGATGATTTACTGAAAATCTGAAATGCATTTCATCAAGTACTTGCATATATATAGGACAATTATAATGTATGTCTAAGATATGCCATTATATTTGGCTGAAATGTATTTCAGTCAGGATTCACGGACTTTTCTGATTATGGTTACATGGCATTACAGTATAAGGCTATATCATTCTGTCTAAATGATTATATTTTCCATGCTCCTTGTGTTAAGTGCATGCATAACTATCCGGAATCCAAAATATCACACCAAAACATCCTTGAAGGGTTTTATAGTAACTTCATTCTTACTGAAAGTGAATGTTAGGCACAAACCACGTTCGTTTACACATATACCATTGGGTGATTGATACAATAGGCCAAAATGAGTCAACATTGCTGTCTGTTATGTCTTTATTCAACTTAGTATAACTGTACTCATTGACCTTGACATACTGTTTATAAACAATTGGAAATTCAATGTCGATCATCATCACCCTTGTGGTCTCTGGGCATGCTTTGATCTGTATTTTACATTGTTATGTAAAATCAATGCTTCGTTAAGGCCGAGACGATACACTAAAGACTATGACGTACAGACTGGCGGATTTGACTGGGTTTTACGTATTTCGCAAAAGGTAAAACTTAAACATCTTTAGTGTTAGATCAAGACCAAACAAAATATCAACCCAATGTCTTTAAGATGACAAAGTAGGCTGTATTTCATTAGAAATTTACAACACAAGGATTATAAATGTTCATGTTTGCATGCTCAAGATGTGACGAGCTTTACTAATCTTGTTAAAGACAGGAAACTTAAAACACCTCGTACTTGTATTCATCAAACGATTCGACTATGGGAAAAGGCCATGCATATGTATTATTCATAATTCAGGTCTCGAAGTGTAAACTTACAGGGGGCTGAGCGTCCGAGGGAATGCTCATCGAAGTGGGAGTTCCCCCTCCCGTAGCTGGAAAGAAATGGCACTAGGCCCTTGATAAAATATCTCGTGAATCCTTTTCGTTTGATTATTATCAAGTAAAACCTGACTTTCTGTATGAATAATATTATTTGTTTTTCACTTCAGGCGTAATTTTTATTGTACATAAACCCATAATAACACCATTTCATCAGACCAAAACTTTCAAGAATATTATTCCTATTCTTTCCTTTTTATGATTGAAATGTACGGTTCATGTAAATCATAAAAAGGGAAACCAATTAAAAAAATATGATTATGAAAAAATCTTTTAAATTTATACTTGAGCATACAGGCAAGTATTCATGTATGACCCATTTGTATACTGTTGAACGTTATCATTTAATTGTGTTGCCTCCCTTTATCCATTATTATCGCTCGTGTTACCAGAACCTTTTATCACGCAATGCACATGTATATGAAACGGAACTTAATTTGAAGGTCTAATTAATAGATGATTATGGAATATCATATATGTCTTAGTTCTAATTATACATCTTTTCTCCCCCATATGTTTTTGAAATCATGTCCTTTATATTTCGCCATTTCAGTTTTAGATGAACATGTAAAGAAACTACACGTATAATTTTACCAAGTCAGTATTTTATACTAAGCTATACGTTCCTGTTACATGTATACGTCTCCTATACGAAGCCACTAGATGTCCGACAGTTTCCCGACGTTAAAATCCCGATTTGTACCGTTGTAATTGCAAAACCTTTGGCTTCGCTTTTAGATATAAGTTCCAGTGGTTTTCCTCAAACTTCCTGTTGACTTTCAAATTACTGGTGTTTCCGAGTACATCATGGTATATAGTTACCATGGAAATATCCCTGTATAGCTACATGTATATATTACTAGTTTATGTTGTTCACTGAGTCTACAGTGTAACCTCAGTTTCTTTCATTTTTTATCTGCAATAATAGTTGCTTTCTCGTCAATTCCTGTCGTTGTCTCCTCAGTAACAGCTGTTTGTCGATTTTTTTGTCCTAGTTCATTCTTCAATTATTGATAGGGATATTGGTCTATTTTTTTTATTTGATGCAGGTCAACGTGTTGAAATAAGACAATTCAGACGATGAGTTACTTGTGATTTTTGTAGCAGGATATTTCCGAAGTGAGGATGTTTTCGCGGTTTCGTGGGTCAAAAACGTGATTGCGAAAATATTAATCAGTAGTGAGCACGTGGTTATGACGATAGGAGTGATGCTGTGTGGAAAAAGATATATCACACATCTTACAGTTTTGTTGATGGTTTGTTAAACAAATTACACTTGTTGTTACTCAATATGCTGTCATAAATCTTATTCATTTGGTTAATTAACATTTTATAATCCATCCCGTCTCTGTGTTAAAAACACTGCGAAAATTCAATTCATTCATATTTCTTGATCGTGAAATTGTTATCAGCTTCATCATTTTTTTAATTTTTTTTTTTGAAATACGAGTTTGTTGACAATTCAGAATTCAATTATTGCTCTTTGAAAATGACGTTGGCCATATTGGTAAAACACTATTATTTTGCAGTGAACGTCTCAAGCCAGCATAATGTACTTATCAAAATATTGAGATGTCAATTAGTACCGAATTCGCTGAATTATTGGAGTAAAATTTAAAAAAAATGTATGTGTTTTAAGAAGCTTCCTTTGTGATTCTTTGCCTATATAATCTTGTATTCAGTGTAGGGTTCTTTGATACCAAGACTTTGGAAAAGATGATTCGTAGCGCGCTCCGATCAAAGTGATGACGAGGGATTATTAAATATGTTAAGCGATCAAAGACATTTTGGGGGATGGCGTATGATCTGATCGGATCATAGTACTTCAGGAGTAGTATTACATTGAAGAACTTGTTCTAATCTTATTGATGTTGGGGATACTTGAGAACTTGATTTGATCAGAGTTATGTTTTGAAAGGTTCAAAACCGGGTCACTTCATATTGATGTTCTAAGGATTCTTGAGACTTTTACCCGACATGGTGACTTTTTGGTTGCTTTAAACCTGATCCGATTAAACTGACACACATTCAGTTGACTTGTATAAGGGGATGCTCAAGAATATGATACGCGGCTATAATGGTGTTTTGAGATGGGTTGTAATCAGAGTAAATGTTCGTGGGGTTTGGGGATGCGTTTGTGATTCACCAGATCTTAAAGGCGTGTCTGTGAACAACACAGCGCGGCATAACCATCTGACGTCAATACTGTTTCAATAACGGTGTTCACAGCGTGCCTTACACAACCTTACGTAAGGACAGGTCTACTAGCAATGGTCTCACCATGGTTATTGGGGCTGCGGTGGCAAAGTAGTTAAGCCCTTCACCACTGTAGACCATAATGAACTCATCCATATCAATGCATAGTAGAGTCTACTGAAGTTACATAGAGGTGAAAGGGTTAAGCCCTTCACCACTGAGTTGCGGGTTCGAGAGGTGGTTTTTCTGCGGGAACTTCGGCTTTCCTCCACCACCAAAACCTGGCACGTCTCTAAGTTACCATAGCTTTTACTAGGACGACAAACAAACCAAACCACCGGTAACGTTCCTGCTGATTGATAAGTGAATATTTATCAGAGAACAGCAGTTATAACCCTAGTGTCAACTTTCAATATACTTGCATATTTTTTCCTGTTCGTTGCGCAAAGACACCATATAACTAACATAATCTGTTATAAAACTTCGCATTCAAGTCCTTCGATGTCATTTCACACATACATGTAACTGACCAATTTTACTATGTTATATGACCGTGTCTCAAATATGGCATGTGAAATAAAACAGAAAAGGTGCGGCGATTAATCAAAACCATTGTAACGTATTCCTACGCCACTAAAAAATATCCATGTCATATTGAATATATCTATCTCGTTCTATTATTTGATATGACAATCGCCTTAAAGCTTTTGTCATATCAAATTATTGAACACCATTTATAAATTCTATGTAATATGTTATATCCTATATGTAATGACCTCCCTGGATCTAAAATCCTCGGTGTTAAGATATCGTAATATATTCGATATTCAATAGCGTGCTGAGAAAATCGTGATTTCCGTAATCAATGTCAACAATATATGTTGTTTGATTTATTGTCGTCATTCTGATCCAAAAGGAACTAAATTATATAAAATTTTGTGATATGAAAGTACTTGTTTTGTAATGCTCATAAGTTTGCCTTTTATTCTGATGTTACTTCCCCTAGTGTTTGCTTTTAGGACATGCTGTTACTTGAGTTTTACATAGAGTCCTATGCCTGATGTTGTAGAAGCAGCAGAAGCCGCTCATCTTTTTGGAACACCTTGTCCTGTTTCCCTCATCCTTTTCCAAGAGTGTTGTTGTGTTTTTTTCTTTGTTTCTATCTCGTGCTAATTTTACAGATTTTAAATTAGAATTACAGCTTTGTTAACATTTCGAAATTCTCTCATTTTCTTTCTTGCTTTTACTATACATACATGTGTTTGAAAAACTAGTCATCATTTAATACGATTATAGTACTCACAGCATGATGAACCTCCTCATTCTGGTGGGATCATTTTTCTTAATTGCATACATATTCATTTTACTACACAATCTGCACAAGAATGCCCTCCGTTCCGCGAACACTTATTTTCGACGATGGGAATGTCTATTCTTGGAAAATCGTTTATTTTGCAATTATATCCTCTCTCTCCCTCTTGTTGTGTTTTCTATTTGTACTATAGTTTGGTTTGTTTGTTTTGTTTTTGTTTTACGTCTTATTAACAGCTATGGTCATTTAAGGACGTGCCAGGTTTTGGTGGTGAAGGAAAGCCGGAGTTCCCAGAGAAAAACCACCGACCGACGGCCAGTTCCTAGCGGCTGCCCCACGTAGGTCTCGAACCCGCTACCAAGCGGTGGAGGGCTAGTGGTAGCAGAATATCAGACGCCTTAACCACTTGGCCACCGCGGCCCCGTATATATATATACACAGTCGGCGTAACTAGTTAGGTTCAACACGATATACTGCATTTTTACAAATTCTCAAGGTTTTCAAAGATTTAGTATTAGTGCTTCGTCGAATGTAACAAAGTGCGTTTGCTGTTTTCTGAAATGAAGTCCATGAACATTTTTGGCTTGGCGATACGCATGCGCAATGGTTCCTTCTGTTTGTCACGGGTGTGGTGTAATGGTGAAGTGAAAAGTGTGACACGAACCACAAGGCAGAATTCTTATAAAACGTTTTCAAGATGTGTGTGATGCACCTACGTCAGAGTTAACGATTCTCTATCGTTAAGCATGGCGATAGACACAGACATCGAATCATTGTCACTAGAGTGTAAAAGTGACATTCACAGGTGTAACTGGTATATCTATACATCTATACACAGGTGTAACTGGTATATCCATACACAGGTGTAACTGATATATCCATACACAGGTGTAACTGATATATTTATACACAGGTGTAACTGATATATTTATACACAGGTGTAACTGGTATATCCATACACAGGTGTAACTGATATATTCATACACAGGTGTAACTGGTATATTTATACACAGGTGTAACTGGCATATTCATACACAGGTGTAACTTGTATATTCATACACAGGTGTAACTGGTATATTTATACACAGGTGTAACTGGTATATCCATACACAGGTGTAACTGGTATATTTATACACAGGTGTAAATGGTATATTTTTACACAAATGTAACTGGCATGTTTATATACAGGTGTAACTGGCATATTTTGACAAAGGTTAGCTGGTATATTTAAAAATCGTATTCAATATGGTGTCGTCAATGTTGAGGTACTTTATGGCAGGTTAAGTCAAATGTATATCTTATATATAATTATACTTAAGGAAATTTCTTTTAAGTTAATGAAGACATCTCTATTAGTGTATATGATATTTTTTATATATCTTATATACCTTTTTATATGAGATACCATTATTACACTTATATTAATCTTAAATCAATCTTAATGTATTACATGTGTGGGTATGGACATTTAAGAGGGGACAACTCTTTATTTATTTACAGATATCTCGAATTCTTTAAACATATTTTGAATCCACATAAGCAGAATGTTACGTTTTTCTACAGATATCTTTCTCGCTAAAGAGGCGTATCTATTTCATTTTTAAGATATTTGTACGTTATTTTCGACCCGTGTTTAGGTATGGACTGTTCCTAACTAAATGTTCATCAACTTTCAGTTAGAATTTCCGTATTTTACTTAACTTCAGAACTGAGAAAAAGTATAAAGTGTAAAAGCATTGCCATCCAATGATTCATGCATTCACCAAACTAGTTTTAATGTAGCGATGCTTTTCTTTTCTCCCTATGATAGGGAATAGATAAAGTACTGTATGTGGTATAAGAAATGCTCTCATGTCCAGAATATCGGGTTTATCCAAAGTTTAATTTGTGTGATCTTACACTTAAGCATTTTATAGTCTTGTGTTTTAACGTCGTGGCATATTTTGTCGTTGATTACTGACGGTGTAGTGTATTTTGTTGTTGTTCGTGTGTGTTGACGCTGAAGTATAAGTTGTCCTTGTATGTTTACGTTTTAGCATTAACTATCTTTGAATGTTGACTCTCTAATATATTTTGTCTTTGTCTGGTGACACTGTTGCAAATTTTGGCTTTGTTTGTTGACTCTGTAACAAATGTTTTCTTTGAATGTTGACTCTGTAGCATATTTTGTGATTAAATGTTTACTCTATAGCATATTTTGTCTTAATGTGGACTATGTAGCATATTTTGTATTTGGTGAATCTGTAACAAAGATTGTCTTTGAATGTTTACCATGTAGCATATTTTGTCTTTGAATGTTGACATTGTATCATATTTTGTGTTTGAATATTGACTCTGTATCATATTTTGTAATTGAATGTTGAGTCTGTAGCATATTTTGTCTTTGAAAATTGACAATGTAGCATATTTTGTCTTTGAATGTTGACAATGTAGCATATTGTTTGTTTGCTTATTGACTTTGTAGCATATTTTGTCTTTGATTATTAACACACTAACCTATTTGTCTTTTAAATGTTGACACTAGCATAGTTCATCTTTGAATGTTGACACTGTAACATGTTTTGTTTTTTTTATTTTGACACTGTGTTACATTGTGTTTTTGAATGTTGACACTGTAGCATATTTTGTCTTGGAATGTTGACAATGTAGCATTTTTGTTTTTGAATATTGATACTTTAGCATATTTTGTGGTTGAATGTTGACACTGTTTCATATTTTGTGTTTGATTGTTGACTCTTTATCATATTTTGTGTTTACATGTTGACACTGTATCATATTTTGTGTTTGAATGTTGACTCTGTAGCATATTTTGTCTTTCAATGTTGACAATGTAAGGTATATTGTGTTTGCATGTTAACTTTGTAGCATATTTTGTCTTTGAATATTGACACACTAACATATTTTGTCTTTTAAAAGTTGACACTAGCATAGTTCATCTTTGAATTTTAACACTGTAGCATGTATTGTCTTTTTTTATTTTGACACTGTGTCACATTTTATATTTGAATGTTGACACTGTAGCATATTTTGTCTTTGTAAGGTTGGCACTATAGCGTATTTGTCTCTAAATGTTGGCATTTAGCACATTTTGTCCGAATGTTGGCTGTGTAGCACATTTTTTGTATATTTGGTGAATCTGTAACAAATTTTGTCTTTGAATGTTTACACTGAAGCATATTTTGTCTTTGAATGTTGACTCTGTAGCATATTTTGTGGTTGAATGTTGACTCTGTAGCATATTATGTTTTTGAATGTTGACACAGTAGTATATTTTGTCTTTGAATATTGACAATGTAGCATTTTTTGTCTTTGAATATTGAACTTCAGCATATTTTGTCTTTGAATGTTGACAATGTAGCCTATTTTGTGTTTGCATGTTGACCCTATATCACATTTTGTTTTTGAATGTTGCCTCTGTAGCATATTTTGTCTTTGAACATTGACACACTAACATATTTTGTCTTTGTATGTTGACACTGTAGCATATTTTGTCTTTGTATCGTTGCCACTATAGCGTATTTGTCTCTGTATGTTGACATTTAGCATATTTTGTCTTTTTGTGTTGACACTTTAGCATATTGTCTTTTTGTGTTGAAACTGTAGCATATTTTGTGTTTGTATGTTGACACTGTACCATATTTTGGTAGTAGTGTACAGTAGCGTACGGTGGCCTTGAGTGATATTTTTTACACTGAATAATCCCAGTAATATTACATGTATCAAAATTAAAAAACAAAATCAGCACGCAAATTGGCATATGAATGATGAAGTGAACTATGTAGGCTTCATAATTAAAAAAATCGAATTTGGCTCGAGACTACATTTTTGGTCATTCACGAATCTGTGTCTTAAAACAACGAAAGCTAGCTTATATGTAGTCTATTTTTGTTTTTCTTCTAATTATACTATTTTAAACGTTTTTTTTCTCACTTTATTCGGCATACAAATTGAATTAGCAAAGTTAACAATGTCAATAAATTTTATTTCCATAATTACTACTGAAGAAATCTTTTTTTTTCTAGCGAGGGTCATTGCCAATTCTAGACAAGGAAAATAAATAACGGTTGCTATGGTAGCACTTGTCTGATGTTTGAGAATATCTGGCATTTTGGTGCTGATCATCGGTTACGGGAAGTGTGTCTATTGCTAGGTTGTTGTTGTGATGGGATTCCTAGTGCTCATTTTGATATCAGTGAGCCTTGATGATGTCATATATGCCATTAATGACGTCATAGTTATGATGACATTATAGTAACTATGACGTCATCAAAAAAGGGAAACATCATAGTTTCACTGTCCTGTTTTGTTTTTCATATGCACATGATCTCAAAGCATCATATTTCACCCAAAAATAATTTTTTTCACGGCAACTACAAAGCTATTTAAATTTTCATTTTTCATATTATCTCCCTTTGTTGGTAGTTTCAGAGCAAAATAGATAAAAATTCATCTGTCAGGAAATATCATATTACTCGGTCATTATTAAAGTGTGGAAGATTGTGTCATTTTCCAGACATTTAAAGGTTTTTAGTAAATTTTGAGAAAAATAAAGTGATGTATAAGGTAGCAGTGTACAGTAGCGTACGGTGGCCATGGGTAATATTTTGTACAATGAATGACCCCTTTAATATGACATGTATCAAGCTTAAAAAAACGACAAAACCAGCACGAAAATTGGCATATACATGATGAAGTGGACTATGTGGGCTTGAAAAAAACTCGAATTGTCTCGAGACTACGTTTTTAGCCATTTACGAATCTGTGTCTTACTTTAAGACAGGTTTTTAAAAAAAAAATACTACTTGCATTGGTCGAATTTTGGGTCAAAACTCATGTTTTTGTGCATATTTTGTTGATTTTTGATGTGATAACCATGGTTTTCACAAATCTCAAATCTGGGGAAAACAGTTTTTGTAAAAAAATAATCTTCTAAAATAAATGTATTAAAAATGTAGTTAATAAATATATATATATATATATGTAGGTGTGTTGTGCAGGATGAATCCAGTATTCATGTTTATCTGAGACATATCCTTAATTTTTAGGAACAGGCAATTTCTACTCTAGACTGCTACCTTTGTTTTTGTAAATTGACGAGCATATTTTGCCATTGTATTTGACGTTGCAGTATATTCTGTCTTCGTTGTGTCTGAGGTACTTGTATACCGGACAATTTTCGCCCTCCGACGGTTCAATCTATTTTCACCTTTTATTAAAAGCGCCGTTTACATTTTATAACAAAATATATAATGTTGTTCAGAATTGTTCGCTGTGATGAGAATATAGCCCCCGTTACGGGTGACGAAAATGGAGAAAAAATGTTACTGTAGCGAAAATTATACGGTATACAGTATATATTTTCTAGTTCAATTCCATTACCTGATGAAATTGTATCAAGAAAATACGCGATGGATTTGAAACTTTCTAGCCCGAAGATATTTGAGCAATTTTAAAGATTGACTTTCGATGGACACAATTGCTGATCGAACTATGCTCAGCTCGTACGCGGCCGACCTTAAATAACATACATAAATCCGTCTGCAAAGGAAATGTAACCATGTTACCTTAAACACCAGGTGTGCATCAATTAACAGCTGTTTTTGGAATATCTAGTGGATTTCAACCTTCAAATGGATTCACTAACAAGCCCTACGTTATTTCTTTGCGCCATTTTTGCTTGATTTGATTCCTTCTACTTGAATGTGAAATCCAGACACCCGGATGTTGTCCTGAACGGTTTTCAATGCTCGTAAAGATCTGGGCTAAATCCTTGCAAAGTTTCCAGGTCCCGTTTCGACTAATGTAAGTACATTTTTCAATGAAGTTGTATGTACTCATATATGAAAAATAGTGGTTGATGCATATGATTATTTTCCGGTCCAAAGCTGTTGATGACGTAATGCTCGTCCATGCGTGGTATCTGCTTCTCCTGCTTCTCTGTATGCGACGTGAGTATAACGAGATTTGTGTAGCCACCGAGAGTTGCTGATAGCTACGGAAATAACTGGGTTTTCACGCCAAGTCTATATAATGAGAAAAATCATACGTAGCGAAGAAACCCAATATCTCCCGTAACAACGAACCAACGTACTTCTTTATTTCTAGGAGAATTCCAGGAATAACGCTTGGCTACGCCTCCTCTGTAGAACTTAAACTTTGTCACGACTTTGTACGTTTTTGTCCTATCTATATCGTTACCTTGTATTCAATATAAACGGAAAACTTTGTTTTTTTACATTTTCATTTACTCTCACATGAATAATTTTTTGAAGATTCGTTAAAGTGAAAATAACATGCTTATAAGTCAATAATGATTATATTTATCATGTTTTACTTCAGAACATATTGTTTCCAATGAACTTTTAATCGACGTTAAAATAGCTCAACGACATCATAACTATAAATACAGATCTGGAGTGATTTTTTAACATTTGAGTGTTTCATGTATGGTGATGTCTTTGTATCACTCTCATTTCAGAGTGTCCCAAAACAAATGTTATTTCGTAGTGTACCTTACAAAAATATTTCATTTATTTAGGATTTTTTAGGATTTTATTTCAATGTTGTAAATGCCAACATGGTTACAGACTTAAATATTTTTTTTACTGTGGGCTTTAATCTATTGTTTGCTCTAACGCATCATTGCCTCATACCCGAATGCAATTCTTGGTTTTCAGTTATTCTTGTTTGATTGAGCTATTACTGGTTATGTTCGTAAACTATTATTAATTGCTTTTCTCTCTTATGACAGAGTGACTTAGTACTTCATTGTTGTTGCAGCTCGTCCCGATCGTCTTCCGTCGAATTAGTAAATGTTTTATGTATCTAAGATATCTTTAAATATCTTCCTTCAGATTGGATACTTCCAAGTAGAACATCCAAGCTAGGAAGTGAATAAGTCAACGGGTAACATCTCCGGATATAACTGAATTTTTTAATGTTATTTTATTAACTGATCTTCTTTGGACGTTTGACCGAATCTAGCATGTATAGCAGCTTATAGGGGTAATTTATGATGTAATGACAGTCAGACTACTGTAAAAATTAAGCTGTATTGAATAATCCCCAATTATTATGCGATCAAAATATTTTAAAAGTTTAACCCAAAATTCAGCTGCAGAGTTCACTTAGCTTATATCTGAAATATTGGTCAGAAATACGTAATTTTTAAATTTTCATTGTTTCTGATTTCTACGGGTTTACTTTATTTGACAAATAAGGTATACACAAATAATTTTGGTGTTTGTGTAAAACTCGTCATATTTGCACCGAAAAAAATATAGAATAT
>JAULCA010193603.1:0-11418 GCA_032360845.1 Crassadoma gigantea | reverse complement strand
GTACCAGTGATATGTACAAGTCTTGTTCCGTGTAGCTTCTCAGAAGGCCGGCATTGACAGTCTCCTGAAATTATAGAAACAATGGATGATTATCAACAAAAACAATTCATACATCGGTATAATGTCAATCATTTATACTTCACAAGAAAACGTTCGATATGCAAGTACTGCACTTAGTTAATGTTTGCCATGACAACTACATGAACATGAACTATATGAACTGCCACGCTTGGTCTCTTATTTTGCAAATTGTTTCGAGTTCAATCACGTTTACTAATTATAAATTATGAGTAATGACGCACGTGAAACATCTATGTTTTGTTGGTGTGTCGATGACGTATGTAATTCCTCAGGCAATTATTGTCGCCATTCTAGGAATTCGGCGGTTTCGCCCTCTTCACGTTCTATAGATCTGTTGAGCGTAAGTGAGCGTAACCTCCGGAACAAGATTATTGTCGTATTACTGATGTGTGTTACCGCTGTGTAATATGTTTTGTTTTACTGATGTAATTAATGCCACTGTGTATTCTATGGATTCTTTAATAGTGCATTTTCAAATTATTTCAATTAAATGACACTATTAAAAGGTTGACATTAGGGATTATGCATTTAAAATCGACTGTTACATTTTCTAATACCAATAAAAACAAATGACCACATGTAAGGAGAAAGAACATCTACAGCACACTTCCTTTGTAACTGACGTTAAGATCATTATCAAAGTGAGACATTTAGAAACCATTAGCAGAATAACACAGTCGCCATCAGAATCCAGACCACCAGTCGTCGGGAGGCGGATACAACTCATATTGTGTCGTTTTCTACAATTCTCTTATTTCTACAATTGCAGAAACGGACACAATACAAGTCATACCTAGAAGGAGGTGGTCAGCAGGCGAACAGGTCCGGTACATCGGGACAAAGCACGAACACATTGCCCATGGAAAGCTGAGACAAAACAACCAATCCGATCAACAGTCATTCTTCCCTAATTAAGTGAAACATGAACTAAACTTCCCTCAAGCAATTTTGTGTACCACATCCGACTTTCCCTTTTAGCAAGTGTACATCTCCTTAAATAATTATCGATTCGTATTTATCTTTCATAATCCGTAACTGGTGACAATTTTCAAATGTAACAGTAATTTCCACGTATGTACAATCATTACACCAACAGACTATTGAATGATAAACTTTTAACACGACGTTCAACCCATCACACCGTCATAAACAAATTACCAAGACATCCCACACAACATTAACCAGGTACGCGCACCTGTTGCACTCAAAACTTTCCAACTTACAAATTCGATATAAACCTAGAAAAACACATCAAAGGAATAACAGACTATGACAAACTCTACCACTGTGCACTTGACTAGGTACAGCCAAGACAAAAGGAAAGGTGTGAGTCACCCCAGAAATAGGTGTTCTGCTGTAGGTATGATATAGTGTTCTGTCGCAGGCCGCGATCAGAGGACCGGGCTGTTTGAACTTAGATACAAAGTTGACAATTCACAACCGTCTCATCTTTCTTCAATTTGTGATATTTCATACGCATCATTTACATGAAAAAACTTATAAATGTTTATTCTTTTTTTTTCAACCGCGGTTGTCAAAATGAGTGTTATTTATACCACATAATTCGATTAACTGCCTTGAGATTTCCTGAGGTAATACATCTTCTATCAATCAGTTTCTAATTTTGTATATTCTTGCTCTAATAATTCAAAGTAATGCTACTTTTTAATACAAAAGTTACTATAAGAAAGAAAATGTTATTATTTTTTACCATATTTTTAATTAGATTGAGTAATTTCTGAATTTTATTACCTGTTATATGTTGTCTTTGCAGACAGAAATATATTTTTAATGTATTACAAAGTAGTTCCGCTAAAGATTATTCACACCTGTATCTAATACTACTGCTATTAGATTATATCCAAGACAACTTTTTGAATTAAAATTACCAAAAACAAAAAGGCAATTTTATTTCACGGCAGGGATTTTTGCAAAATATATTTTATGGCATAGCTTAACATTGCTAGTAACGGTGCAGATGATTCATGCTATCGCTGGTTATGATAATGCCCGGAACATAAACATATTGATAATGAGAGCTTTAATCCAATACATACCACTTCTGGCTGTTGTAGGGTTCCTCCTGGAATGCTACTGCGCCCCTCCCTGTGTCCCGTGCAACATCTGTCACGTGACTGGCTTTCCCAAGCATGTAGTTCAAGGGTCCTGCGTGGCTTTGGGTTCTTCGGAAACTCGACCGCCCAGTGGCTCCTTCAACGTTATCCAAATTTCCAGTTCCATTGTAGATGTTGGTGACGTCACGCCCGCTACACTTCGGCGTAGGAGTGGGAACAGTTTCATTAAATTGCTTGAAATTGGCTTCCCAGAGGCCTGATTGTATATCAAAGTCTACTATATTAGCAAACCGGGATCCCCACTGTATGTCTTTTGAAGAATATGATGTTCTTGCCTGGCATATTTCTCCTGTAGATTCAATAGTTCCCTCCAGTAAAACAATAATTTCGAATGTATTGGAGAGGATTTCATCAAACTCCATGTTCCATAGAGGGCTTTGAGCGTTAATTCTGTGTTTGAGAACTAATGGCCACATCATGAATACACGGTTGTCCATTCCGTGCGCTTCAAATTCCATAGCGTTTTGGTACAGCGGATAGACGGTGCCTTCTTTGGAAACCTTTTCGCTAATGAAGATGCCAGAAGCATGGGTGTCGACTAAATGGGATTTACGCATGTCTCCTACCCGTACTTGTAGACAAAGTTCTCCGTCCTCTATACAAACACACAGGCTGTCGCTGAACATTAGGGTGAGCCTCCGATGTTTGGGCCTGGCAACCTTGACGAGGATAAATCCTACCAGGAGGGTTTCTATGAGGAACCCGACAGTTACCTGTAGGTAGACCAGAAATAAGGTCCCGCCACACTGGGTATTAGGATACAGAGCGCCGTATCCGATGGTGGTCTGGGTCTCTACAGAGTACATAAACGAGTCGGCGAACGTTTTCATGTTCTCCACACATGGCCGCCAGTTTGGATTGTTCATGTTCTCGGGGTTGAAATCGTCATGGGCATAGCCCAATATGTACCAGAGTATAGCAAACACAAAGTATACAAACAGGAAGGTTGCACAGAAAATTAAAATAGCATACCGCCATTTTATATCTATCAATGTCTGGAAAATGTCTTTCAGGAATGGAATCCTTTTCTGTTGTTTGAGTCCCTTGTATGACACCCTGTATTTCCCGCCCTTTTTCAGAAGCGCAGGACGTCCGAGCTGATAGCCGTTTTTGAGTCCCTTTTCCTCCTTGGCGCCATTTATCGATGGAAATTCCAGCAGTTGTCCGGGGTCCTCGTTGGATCCGTTCCCTGTCGGCCTGGGTTTCCTAAAGCTTGCAAGCAGTGAGCTCCGGTGATCGTAAGACATGGCGTGACGTTGAATATGAAATATATTACTGGCTTATAATGTGATCCGGTCTTGACATGCTCAGCAGTGGTGAAAATGAGAAAGACTTAAGCGAATTAGGCAACTTAACGTGCAAAGACCAGCAATACTGTGACGAAGTCCATGATTAAGATGGAATTATGACGAACTGATGACCAAAATGCAAAAAACGTGGGCTTTATCAATCTTGAGAGGGACCGGAGAAAATTTATGGGGAATGAAAGGTTCTGATTGGTTGTTGGATCACAATGACTGCCTGCTTTATTGATCCTTGTTGTCAGGTAGGAGTTGTTTTGTTAATTGTTCAAGAGTACGAATGACCATCATGGCGGTTTATCGAGAGACGATGATGGATGACGAGCCGCCAGCAGAGGAATGTCAGAAAGATCACTTTTATTATTGCTCACGGCAGCGACGAACATGTAACTCTTCGCCTTTTGCACAAAGCAATGATTGTACGGCCGCGGGGCATCAAAGGACCAGAAATGTTCCGAACGATCATTGTCGAGTGATCAATAATCCGTCCCTACACATCTGTCTGAGCCACACCGAAAGGCGTTAAAAAGCATTTTAAAACAAAACTGGTTACTTACCAGGGAAATATCAGAAAAAAATACTTAAATGAACAGTAGCAAAATCTGTGATTCTATGCTATTTGTTGCACATTCCAAAGAAAATACATGCGTTTTATTTCACAAAAAAAAAAAACTCATAGAGTCTATTATAAATACAAAGCTAAAATACATAAATTTAATAAAAGGAAATGTGTAACAAAACCTGCTACCATATCAATTAATTCAAATTAAAACCAAAAGTACATTGTAACAGATTGATCTGACCAGGTTATAATGCATATATTATTGTATTAAACATATTTATAACATTATACATAAATTATAGCCACTATATCTGCTTGTGTCGTTTTGTTAGGCCATATTTCGTTAAATATTATACGTTGCCGTAAATTTGTTTTCTATTGACATTTTATTTTATTGATGTATCTATTCATCCATCTTTCATTACTTGTTTCTTTTGTCGTTCGTTGAAGATAATTAATAAACAATGGAATAAAGGTCAATATCCAATACATATTGTTATCAATAAAACGGGGAAAAAAAACGAAAATAACATCATTCATATGCCTGTGTTGTCTACGTGTGTAACCGCAGGGATTTTTGTGTGTCCTTATCTAAGGAAAATGAGGAATACATTTTGTAATTATTTGTTGACAATGAGGTGTATTTTTTCCTATGTGTAGATGTTAAGGTCTATTCTGTCTTTCTTTTATAATTATTTTGTTTTCATTTCACTACGTTAATAAAATAATGATAAAATATCTTTTATGGTGGAACAGTAACCGACATTACTGGGTTTTTTTTTTATTTTCTTGTACTGCAAATATTATTTGATATTTAAAATAAGATGGAAGATAAACTATTCTAACTATTGTCGCACGATGTATAGGGACGTCGTCTTTAACAATTAATGACTACTTAATGATTTTTATATTCTACAAAAAATAGGATATTTCACTTATTACGACGAAAAAATAACATTTCGGAAATGGAAAAAGAATGTTGGTATGCGGTATGGCGGTAAGGTAATAACTTGAAGTAAGGATTTTGTTAAACCCTATTTGAATACAAATAATGAAATAAGTTATGTCTTTAAAATATTCATATGTATTATAAATCTTATAAAGTGAAAACATTGGTTTACAATTATACGACTGCGATGACCGGCTTGTTAATCAGTATATGAATTTATAATTTAGGTATGCTTAGAAGAAAGTAAAATATATTGGGAAAGATTCGAAACCCCACTTGCCTTGCTCGTTTCAATCCTACATGATATGATAATATAAAAAAAGATTATCCATAAGTTGAATAATTAATAGCTAGAACTAAATTTTTAAGTGGCATTTTCCCGCACTCAATGACAATATAGTATTGTTATAATTGTTTATAGGCAATGCCAAACTGTATTTGTCGAATATTTGAACGTTTTAACAGTGCTTACGTTTGGAATTTAAGTAATTGATGTTATCGGTTGAATAATGTTAACGTTCGTATATCTCTGTAAACCATATATTAATGCCTTTAAATGTTAGGAGATTTGTTATCATTTAGGATATACATTTTGTCTCTGATAGCCAGAGAGGGTAACATTAATTTCTTTTCATTATTATAGATTGATTACTTACTTGGTGAAAACAAGACCATATGTTTTAAAACAAACCTGTAAATATTATTTCATATTAATGGAAAAAAATACGTGTTACAAAATAAGTGTTATAAACTATGCCACAGATCTTTCAATATAAGTTATTCGTGAAAAAATCGAACATTATGACAATTTGTAACATAGTATCCTACGGATTGAAATACTAGTATAGGTTTTGCTTCTCCGGTTCAGCCAAGTATATTAATGGAATATCTGTAACGAGAATGAAATACTAAGATCACGAGGTCACACATGCCATACGTTATGCGTAATAAAGAATTTAACGTCTGTGAAACATGAACTGTTTTCTGCCTTATGTGTATGAAATATATGGGCTCCATTGATGCTTTTTTAACATTGGTTTGTTCCCGAAATCTTAACTTACAAAAGCGACAGTAGCTATCTTTTCTTAAAAAAAGAAACAAAACATATATGAACAATAAGTTCAGGTAGAAATAATCGTGTAGTAGAATTATGTTGAGATTTAAAAACCACAACTGATAATATTTATGAAGATATATGATTTCAAACAATTGCTTTAGGAAAACTATAATAATAATTTCTGCGCATGTAATATTGATCACACTTTCGCTTTTTTTCATACTTTGATATTTTTTATTTGCATGACCTCTCTTTATTTTAACGATCCTAATTAAACACAAAGTTACTGCTTTTATTACAGTGAGAGAATTTATAATTATAGTTCAGTTTTTCCATAATTTCATCTTCTGAACACCACTTTATGTGATAACTGATTTGCTGATTTGTTAATGTACCTTGCATTACTTGTTAATTTTTTGCTTCCTGTGTTATATGTTAACCGCTTCTTAACTAGCCTTTTGAATTATTTGCTTGTCTATACTTGATACTTTTATTCATTTTTCATGTAAGAAAAGGAACACCACAGTGCTCAGGTTTCCTGTTTTATACATGCAACGTTTAAAATCTTGAAATTTGGTACTCTTGTACTCGATGTGTCTTTAGACAGACATGATACGGTAGTATTTTGCGGTTACAGGTAAAATCATCACTACATGTGAGGAGGTCATTCTTCTGTAGTCTGTCATCCGTTGACCTCGGGGTATATCACGTGCCGGTAAAGATTCTCTCAGATAGTACAAGTACCAAATATATAGGCACGCTGATGTTTACAGTTCATACATATGTTCTTGTTACAAAATACAAAAAGAGCTTTATGATATATACAAAAATCTTTTGCGCATTCTTTACTGCCAAGAGAGTATCTACGCTATGATATTATTATTATTGCAAAATGTATTTTTCTTTAACAATATTTGTTTTTGAGAATGACAAAAACGCCGGTAGAATTAACGAAATCATATAGCTATAGTAAGCGTTTATAAAACCTATGTTTATATTTTACACTGTTTCTACATTAAAGGAACCATTCATGTAATATGCTTGATCATAGAAAATATTTATAATTGATATTAAGTTGGCATTTTTTTCATTATTTTTAATTTCATAATAATACATACATGTTCATATGCGAAGATAATTATGAGACTGCGTGTAATATAGTATTGGTATTACGTATATGAATTTATTAGAACTTAAATACCATTATAATTCCTACAACATGAAATGAAAACAAAATTGTCATTATATATTAACAAGCCAATAATGACCTAAATAGGACAATTTAATATTTCATATAGGCAACACACAACAAAGAATTGGAATAGCTTCATGGAAAATGTGTTGTACATACTAATGTAATCAATGTAAAAAAACCCGACCTCTTGTTCAGATCCTAATGCTTTGTATGTATAAGTCTTTGTTTTCTAATTATATCACGTCACATAAGATACCGTATGTCTGATTATACCCCACGCCTTATATATTATAGAATCAGTATATTTGGTAGAACTTGTCATTTTAATGAAACGATAATGATATTCGATCAACTTTATGTAAGATATGAAGAGACAGAAGTGAAAACCTGAATCAAGAGTTACCATGCACTCTCTACATAACAATGATGAATAAGGATATTCATCAGCTTTTCAGCCAATCTTCATACTTACGACGGGAGCTTACTCGACATATTGCGCCATAGCCTGAACATAATTCTGGAATATGTTGCCATTCAATATGATTTCAAAACGAAATCCCACCACAGCTGTAGTTACGAAATGAATGAACACTCCTGATCCCTTTTGAAACTAACCGTCCTATTGTATTTGTAGTATCCCATTTCTGTAAATAATAACATGATCGTTGAATCGCGATTTTAGGAAAACTAACAAGATTATGTAGAAAACATAGCCATTTATAGTAATCTTCAAACAAATTGCACTGGGTCTAAAAGGTTTTACTTTTTTCTATAAGCTTAAAGAAAATACTTTGTGCGTCCATTTCATGTGATGAATTAGCAAAATCGCGGAAATGAGGTTCGGTGGAGCTTTTTCAGTTTAAACTTTAAGGTCATGTTCGTGCTCTAGTTGCTCGTTGATTTGGTTCAGGGTGGTTACATTGTGTTGTTTCTTTAGCGGTCTGGGTGTCTGAGCTCCCAACGTTGGCTGTGTGGGAACCTGCGTTCGGCAGGTACAGGTAATGGATTAGCGCTTCCGCAGTCAGACTTATTTATGTCCCTCACATCAATTTGAGAGTTTATAAACAAGCATTGAACTCATTCATTTCAAAGGTTCATTCGGTAATTTTGAATCTGTCTTATAGATTGGCCTCGTTCACTCACATATCGTCTGAAGCAACCTAGCTGGGCTATTAGCTACGGTTGAATGAAGAAAAAATATAAAACTGCAAGCAAGGCAATGTACAACTAAAATTACCAAAGACGATTACTTTACGCCAAGAAACGATTGTGATAGTGCACTTTATAAAAGTTTAGGAACAATTTATGTAACACAGCAATACAGAACAAAGTCGGCAATTTTAGACACAGAATGTGTTGACACTTGTTCAATGTTATATACATATAGAAAGCGGCAGAGAGAAGGGTGCTTTTTCAGTACAAGTAAATACAGAAGATTGTTTTAATTGAATGAGTTCAATCTATGTTTATACACTCTCACATTGATGTTAGGGACCACGTTCTACTAGGCATGCATCAAGTAAAAATGTATTAGTTCCAAGATTTATTCAAAACAATTTGATGTACATTTGTATCTGGCAGTCAACAATGGAATGATCTTCTATTCGAAACTGAAATAAAAATGAAAGGTTTTTTTTTAATGTTCAAAAAGGAGCTTGTACGCCATTATTTTAACTGTAATAGAATTATTATTTTAGATTCTTTTAAATGCTGGAAATCGTTTACTCAATGCTTTAATCGCGTAATACTATGTCAATATTTACACTTTAATATATAAGTATGTATGGATATTTGGACTTTTAATATTGTCTTTTAATGAAAATTTATGTGCATAAATTTTGTGCAGTCACAATAATGTATCTGTGATAAATTTATAATAATTTGTTCTTTAAATATTCTGTGAGCAACTATGTATTTTAAAACTTACCATGTGTTACCAACAAGAGGACCCTGTGGTAGATTAGTTTCGGCTAACTAGGGTCTTTTTATCCTCATGAAATGAAAAAGTTTTTTTTTTCATATAATCTTTCCCTTTTTGGTCTCCTGAATTGTAAAGGATTTCTTACGAAGCATTTAAAACAATTATATCCTTTTTCTATAATTACGTAGTGGTTCAATAAAATATTTTTGATTTTTGGATGAAACATTCTCTTATAAACAAATCACAAGAAAAAGTAGTTAAACGTTGGACGTAAAGATTGTCATACATAAAAGTTTTTTTATCAATCTCGAAAATTAAAAAGACAAACAGATTGGCAGTGACGTAGATTTTGGTCATAGAACTTGTTTCCCCATCGGCTGATATTTAACGTGTTATTTTCTATAGCACAGCGCATGCATGACTTCTACACTTATATCCATTGTATGGGTTGCTCTTTATTAGTTTTAATAAATCTTTTTGTTATGTATCTTTCATGGACCATTATATCGATGCCTTTTACCTTCAAAGAACACTATGACAGTGAGCATTTTGTCATAGAGTACATTATTGGAAAGCAACAACCACTACTACATTGTTGTAGTGCAAGTAAAAGTACTTATTTGGCATTGCAAGTAATAATTAACAATGCTCCTTCCTTACGCGTATTTGGCATACCAGCATTATGATTCGAAACATAGATGTGAATGATATACCGTCTGTAAGCGAATCAGAGGGGCTATGAATTGTTGACCATGATTTGCTCGGACCGAGGTTAAGAGGTAAACCACATCATTCCTAAGTATGATTTACTATGTGAATGTTCTGTTTTCACATACTTTTGGTTACAAGAGCTGCCCTATCATTGTTGGATTATTTCCATCCATACAAGCTGTAATATATTACATAATGTAAACTTCTTACATCTATCAAAACAAGGAAGAAAAAAGAGAAAGAGAGAGACACACACACGAAAATATTAAATTAAGCATTCGGTCATCCTAATCATGTAGTTTTTTGAACCATATCTGTTTAAAAGTTCAAGCTGCGTTGAAAAACCACGTCAAATCTTGAAACTGAAACCGCGAGGTTTCATATCAAATGAGGTTTAGATACCTACCAAAAGTGTTAAGATGGCGTCCTAAATATTCTTTCCCATGATATTACAAGATACAATAGGATGGGTGCCACATGTAACAAAGAAATGTTCCGTACCTTTCCGCAGTACCTGGTTTTCTCTCTAGTCTTAATTTATGTTTCACTCATTTATAATTTATTACCCCATTACATTCTTAATAAAGGTCATGTTCATGAGATCCCCGTTGTACACTCTCACAAGAGAATAGCCTTCTTTGTTTTAAATATATGCATAATTATTTGTTTTGCATTTTCCAAATTATAATTGTATTTGTTTAAAATTTTTAATGTTTAATCATTTAATCAAATACTGTAAGTTTTTATCGCTCTGTGATAAAAGTATAATAAATCTTATAAATATTTTGTGAGCAATCATGTATTTTTAAACCTTACTGAAATATACATCATATGACACACATGTAAGGAAGCGATGTGGTGTTGTGCTCTAGTACATAAGCGGTACTTTGTTGAGATAAGTAAATATAGATTTGAAACAGTTGCACGAAGTACATCCAGAGGAATATTAACATTCACCCTTTGTGGTGTATTAATCTTTATCAATGTTCGGTGTTAAATTTGGTAAGATTTCAAAGACTAATAACATTGGTAAGATTACCGTCAAATTATGAAAAATATATATAAAAAAAACTTCCAATGGAGAACTGATATAAGAAAATGGTAATTTAAAAAAAATGTCTCAATCGTCGAATTCAATTACCAATTTATACTGTGTACGTCACACATTGAAAAAGTATTGAACAAATACATTAGATACCAAAGCATTTATTGCTTAATGTTACAGTTAATAACACAACATTGGAGTTTATTATTTCCCTCTGTACATACTTGGTTATATTAATGTTTTATAAGGTATTGTATTAACGCTGGATTTTAAGTGTTGCTTATACAAATTGATGTGCATGAATCATATGGAGCATCTAATAAAGAGATAAAAGCCGATTCAGCAAAAATAGATCATAATTGGAGAAGCGACGTTTGTAATACCTGTAATTTATGTTTTATAACTTATTTTCCTATATTTATCATGTCAGATATTTTGACAGGCATGTACCGTTTCATTAC
>JAULCA010193381.1:0-14316 GCA_032360845.1 Crassadoma gigantea | reverse complement strand
ATCTGGTGGCGGTCAAAGTGATCCATGATGGTGCTGTGACCAATATGTTCCAATAGTTTGCAGCAGATCGAAGTCAATGAGACTGGCCGATAGTTGGAAGCTTTGTGTTTTTCCCCTTTTTTGAAGACTGGGACAATGTTGGCAGCTCGCCAGTCGTCAGGGATAATTCCAGTGTCCAAAGATTTCTGGTAAAGTATGGTCAGATATGGTGATATGTGTTCAGCTGCTTCTTTGAGTATATAGGCTGGAATTTCATCAGGCCCAGTGGCTTTGAATGGTCTTAGTCCACGGAGTAGCTTGTAAACTCCGGCCTGGCTGACTCTGATGTTGTCCATAGTTGGGAATGGACTTGGTCCCATATGTGGCATGTTATGTATGTCTTCTTTGGTGTAGACAGATTGAAACTGCTGGTTTAAGATTGAAGCTTTAGTTGGTGTATCGCTGTGGAGAAGTCCATCTTTGTCTTTGAGTGTAACAATGCCTGTGGATTCTTGTTTCCTGCTCTTAATGTAGGACCAAAATCGTTTTGGTTGCTCCTTGTGGTCTGTGCTGATGATGTCTTCCATGTATTTTCCATGAGCAATCCTAGATTCTTCCCTAGCTTTGCCTTGAGAAATTTGTAGCGTTTCCAGTCTTTAGTGTTTTTAGTTCCTTAAAAACTCCTTCTAATTAACCAGAAGACCAATGATGTTTATATTTGGCCAGTAGCATGCTTGGATGAAGGGCTACAAAGTTTGTTCAAATGAATGACCTTGTGTCATTTTCCAGACATTTAGAAGGTTTTTATTAAATTTTGGGAAAAAGAAAGTGATGTATAAGGTACATGTAGCAGTCTATAGTAGCATACAGTGGCCATGGGTGATATTTTTGTACAATGAATAACCCCTGTAATATGACATGTATCAAAACTTTAAAAAAAAAATCAGCACTAAAATTGGCATATTCATGATGAAGTGGACTATGTGGGCTTCACACTTTAAAAAAATAAATTTCGAATTTGGGGGGAAACTACATTTTTGGCCATTTACGAAACTGTCTACACCAGGAAAGCTAGCCATTCATTTAGTCCATTTTTGAACTCGGCACATGTGTAAATATTGCGAAAAATGAGTTGAACGACCTTTGCTAAAACATGAGAATTTCTGTTATCTCGTAGGTGATATTTAATTTAAGACAGGTTTAAAGAAAAAAATTCCTACTTGCGTTGGTCATATTTTGGGTTAAAAATCATGTTTATTGCCATATTTTGGTGTTTTTTGATATGGTAACCATGGTTTTCACAAGTCCCAAATCTGGCGAAAACAGGTTTAAAAAAAGAAATCATTCTTCTAAAATAAATGTATTGAAAATGTAGTTTATAAATATATATATATACTGTATTTATGTAGGTCAATTGTGCAAGATGAATCCACTATTCATGTTTATCCGAGACATGCCGTTTATTTTTAGGAACAGGCCATTTCTATTGTAGACTGCTACCTATAATTGTAATATTTAGCTAGTAGGATCCTGGTATAAAGCCAAGCAAATTTTGAATCTTCTGATTTACCAAAAGGCCATGAATCATAATGTTTAACTAACTGCTTTCTGGAATGAAGTCCAGCATAGTTTGTGAAAAGAAATGACCTTTAACCTTGCTAAAGCACTCAAGAAACTTCTTTCGATTAACTGAAAGGCCTAGAATAATTAAAGTAGGGAGTAACAGGTGAGCAATGCAGGCCCATTGGGTCTCTTGTTGACCTTTGACCTGAATCAAAGAAAATGTTTGTGCGGGCTCCATCTCCATGCACTACTAGTTATAACAAATTGAACATCTGTGCATTCTTGGCATATACTTTTACATCCAGTGGGGGACTGTATTTCACTGCATTGTCTTGTTGAGGATGTTTGGTTATGGTTTCTTAAATATCCGTTGAGTGATATAGGTCCTCTGGGCCTCTTGTCCAAATCCTTCTCTTTCTGTACGATTTGAGGGATTTTATGGAGTAAGAATAATTTCCTATGGTTGCTTTATTCTCCAGGTGAGCAATACAGGCTGTAGGCCTCTTGTTTTGAATGAATTTTAGTCATGAATCTGATATTTCACCTGTAGCTTCATTGAAGTCCACTTTATATTTTAAGATTATAATTCAGAGATTAATACCATATAACCGATGCAGTCCCATTTGTCCTCTTGAAAATGTCTTCAATATTTCCTTTCAGTCCATAGCAGCTGAGCTGCAGAATACAAAACTCCAAAAACAAGCCTTAGAGAATGATTTAATAGAACTGCAGAGGGTAAAGGAATCGGAAGTTCAAGAGTACAGTCAGCAGTTATCGGCACTTAAAGCAGAAATCACTTATGTTCAGGAGTTTCAAGTGGACAGGGAGCGAAACACCCACATTTTGTCTATGGACTTAGAGAAGGAGAAAGGCCGAGTAGCAGGTAGGTGTGGAAAATGGCTGGTCAAGTACTGTCAACTTTACTTTTTTCATTCAACGAAATGCTTTCCAGGAAATCTGGAAGGGTTGGATGATCTGACCTTGAGTGTGCTAGTAGTATTCACACTTGCTATAAAAATAGTGATTTTAAGCTCAATTGGTCTGAAAGACCATGGTGAGTTTATGCCACACCACAGTATCTGTCGTCCATTGAACGTCAACTTTTCCTTTAAAACACTTCTTGTCCTGAACAGCTTTATGAATTTTGACTAGAGGATAAGGTCCAGTAAAGGTTAATTTGTATACCATATATACCTGGATATGTGTTTTGTAGAGGTGTAATGATTCACGAATGCATCAATGAATCGTATCATGGCTTAAACATCGATGCATGTCTTACAAAATGTCTGGATCAAGAGCTACTGCCCTTTAGTAGTGAATATCAAACTATCACGCACATTCTTTTACGACTTCTCATACACACACAAAAACAGTGGCATTTACAGGCCTGGTTTTAACAGTAAATAAGATCCACTCCTTTAAATATGACGTTAGCTCAACCTGGAACACCTACAAGTCAGTTGTAATTTGTAATGAATGCGGTAAAGTGTTCAGGAAAGACGACAAACATGCTATATCTTGTTCTCAGAAAGTTTGTTTCTTAAACATCAAATGATTAAAAATACGAGAAAAAGACATGAAAAATAGACAAAGATCAATCTGACATTGAACCAATAGACATCATTTAATGGTGGGCGCAAAGATCCCTCTGGGATCTTTTTTTTTTATGAAGTTGAAAATATTACCAAATGTTAGAGGCAATATGGGGAAACCTTTCCCATAACAATTAATCAAAATGTTTGACATTGATATTGGAATGAAACAAGTTTAAACATTTTGTCGGTATTTTAAAAGATCAAAGGAAATATCCAAAATGGCGTACAACGTTAACATTAAAGGTTACAGAAAAAATAAAGACATTAAATTCCTCAGAATGGCATTCTTCATCGATCTGTAGAACAAATTTTGAAAAATGAAGAAAAAAAAAAATCTTTTTTTTAATTGGTAACGTTTGATCCAGCAGTGATTTGAAGCTCACCTGGCCCAATTCGCTACTAGTGATAAAGTACTGAATGGATTTTCAACATATTTGGTCAGAAACATCATTTGGGGAAGGAGAACAGATTTTGCATAAATGGTGACTCTGACACCCCAGGGGCCAGAGGGGCGGGACCCAATAGGGGAAATGTAGGCAATTCCTTTAAATCGCTACTAGTAATTAAGTGCTGAATGGATTTTAACTAAATTTGGTCAGAAACATCCTTGGGGTAAGGGGAACAGATTTTGCAATTTATTTAAATCGCTTCTTGTCATTAAGTACTAAATAGATTTCAACCAGATTTGGTCAGAAGCATCCTTTGGGGAAGGAGAACAGATTTTGCATAATTGTGACTCTGACCCCCCAGGGGCCAGAGGGGCATGGCCCAATAGGGGAAATATAGATAATTTTTTTAAATCGCTACTAGTAATAAAGCGCAGATTGGATTTTAACCAAATTTGGTCAGAAACGTCCTTGATGGAAGGGGAACAGATTTTGCATAAATGGTGCCTCTGACACCCCAGGAGCCAGAGGGGCAGGGCCCAATAGGGGAAGAGAGGTAAGTCCTTTCAATCGCTACTCGTCATAAAGTACTGAATGGATTTCACCAAATTTGGTCAGAAACATCATTTGAGGTAGGAGAACAGATTTTGCATAAATGGTGACTCTGACCCCCAATGGGTTAGAGGGGCGGAGCTCAAAAGAGGAAATAGAGGCGATTCCTTTAAATTCCTACTAGTAATAAAGCGCAGATTGGATTTTAACCAAATTTGGTCAGAAACGTCCTTGATGGAAAGGGAACAGATTTTGCATAAATGGTGCCTCTGACACCCCATGGGCCAGAGGGGTGGGCCCAATATGGGAAATATAGGCAATTCCACTGAATGGATTTTAACCAAATTTAGTCAGAAACATCATTTGAGGAAGTAGAACAGATTTTGCATAAATGGTGACTCTGACACCCCAGGGGCCAGAGGGGCGGGGCCCAAATAGAGGAAACAAAGGTAATTCTTTTAAATCGCTTCTAGTAATTAAGTGCTGAATGGATTTTAACAAAATTTGGTCAGAAACATCCTTGGGGTAAGGGGAACAGATTTTGCATAAATTGTGCCCCTGACACTCAAGGGGACAGAGGGGCAGGGCCCAATAGGGGAAATATAGGCAATTTCTTTAAATCGCTACTTGTCATAAAGTACTAAATAGATTTTAACCAAATTTGGTAAGAATCATCCTTAATGGAAGGAGAACAGATTTTGCATTAATGTTGACTCTGACCCCCAAGGGCCAGAGGGGCTGGGCCCAATAGGGGAAATATAAACAATTTTTTGAAATCGCTACTAATAATAAAGCGCAGATTGGATTTTAACCAAATTTGGTCAGAAACATCCTTTAGGAAAGGGGAACAGCTTTTGCAAAAATGTTGACTCTGACCCCCAAGGGGCCAGAGGGGCGGGGCCCAAAAGGGGAAATAGAGGTGATTCCTTTAAATTCCTACTTGTCATAAAGTACTGAATGGATTTTCACCAAATTTTTTCAGAAACATAATTGGAGGAAGGAGAACAGATTTCGCTAAAATGGTGACTCCGACCACCAAAGGGCCAGAGGGGCAGGGCCCAAAAGGGGAAATAGAGGAGATTCCTTTAAATTCCTACTAGTAATAAAGCGCAGATTGGATTTTAACCAAATTTGGTCAGAAACGTCCTTGATGGAAGGGGAACAGATTTTGCATAAATGGTGCCTCTGACACCCCGTGGGCCAGAGGGGTGGGGCCCAATATGGGAAATATAGGCAATTCCACTGAATTGATTTTAACCAAATTTAGTCAGAAACATCCTTTGAGGAAGTTAAACAGATTTTGCATAAATGGTTACTCGGACCCCCCAGGGGCCAGAGGGGCGGGGCCCAATAGAGGAAATAAAGGTAATTCCTTTAAATCGCTACTAGTAATTAAGTGCTGAATGGATTTTAACCAAATTTGGTCAGAAACATCCTTGGGGTAAGGGGAACAGATTTTGCTTTAATTGTGCCCCTGACATCCAAGGGGACAGGGGTAGGGCCCAATTGGGGAATGATAGGCAATTTCTTTAAATCGCTACTTGTCATAAAGTACTAAATAGATTTTAACCAAATTTGGTAAGAATCATCCTTAATGGAAGGAGAACAGATTTTGCATTAATGGTGACTCTGACCCCCCAGGGGCCAGAGGGGCGGGGCCCAATAGGGGAAATATAAACAATTTTTTAAATCGCTACTTGAAATAAAGCGCAGATTAGATTTTAACAAAATATGGTCAAAAACATCATTTATGGAAGGGGAACAGATTTTGCATAAATGGTGACACTGACCCCCAAGGGGCCAGAGGGGCGGGGCCCAAAAGGGGAAATAGAGGTGATTCCTTTAAATTCCTACTAGAAATAAAGGGCAGATTGGATTTTAACCAAATTTGGTCAGAAACGTACTTGATGGAAGGGGAACAGATTTTGCATAAATGGTGCCTCTGACACCCCATGGGCCAGAGGGGTGGGGCCCAATATGAGAAATATAGGCAATTCCACTGAATAGATTTTAACCAAATTTAGTCAGAAACATCCTTTGAGGAAGTAAAACCGATTTTGCATAAATGGTGACTCTGACACTCCAGGGGCCAGAGGGTGGGGCCCAATAGGGGAAATATAGGTAATTCCTTTAAATGGCTACTAGTAATTAAGTACTGAATGGATTTTAACCAAATTTGGTCAGAAACATCCTTGGGGTAAGGGGAACAGATTTTGCTTAAATTGTGCCCCTGACACCCAAGGGGACAGAGGGGTAGGGCCCAATTGGGGAATTATAGGCAATTTCTTTAAATCGCTACTTGTCATAAAGTACTAAAATATTTTAACCAAATTTGGTCAGAAGCATCCTTTGGGGAAGGAGAACAGATTATTGCATTAATGGTGACTCTGATCCCCCAGGGGCCAGAGGGGCAGGGCCCGATAGGGGAAATAGAAGCATCTCCTTTAAACTCTTACAAGTAATAAAGTTTTGAATGGAATTAAATCTAATTTGGTCAGAAACATCCTTAATGGAAGGGAAACAGATTTTGCATAAATGGTGACACTGACCCCCAAGGGGCCAGAGGGGCGGGGCCCAAAAGGGGAAATAGAGGTGATTCCTTTAAATTCCTACTAGAAATAAAGTGCAGATTGGATTTTCACCAAATTTGGTCAGAAACATCCTTGATGGAAGGGGAACAGATTTTGCATAAATGGTGCCTCTGACACCCCATGGGCCAGAAGGGCGGGGCCAATAGCGGAACTAGAGGCATCTCCTTTAAACTCTTACTAGTAATAAAGTTCTGAATGGAATTAAATCAAATTTGGTCAGAAACATCCTTAATGGAAGGGAAACAGATTTTGCATGAATTGTGCCTCTGACCCTTCTTGGGCCAAAGGGGCTGGGCTCAATAGGGGAACATAGTAAATTCTTTAAGATCCTTTTCTTTCTGTAAGAATGAATGAATTTGTTACATATTTGGTCTGAAGCATCATTGGGTGAAGGGGAACCAATTTAAAAAAAAAAACACTTGGGTCTGCCCCCTCTAGGGGCCTGAGGGGTGGGTCCCAATAGGGGAAACAAAGCAAATTCTTTAAAATCCTTCTCCTTCTGTAGGAATGAAAGTATTTGTTCCATATTTGGTCTGAAGCATCCTTGGGTGAAAGGGAAACAATTTTGTATAAACAATGTGTCTGGCCCCCAGGAGCCTAAGGGGTGGGGCCAAATAATGGAATATAGTAAATTATTTAAAATCCTTCTTCTGTAGGATTGAAAGGATTTGTTTCATATTTGTTCTGAAGCATCTCTGGGTGAATGGAAACCAATTTTGTATAAACCCTGGGTCTGGCCCCCCAGGGGCTTGAAACTATTTTTGTATAAACTGTGGGTGGCACCCCCCAGGGGCAAGAGGGGCTGGGCCCAATAGGGGAAACATAGCAAATTCTTTAAAATCTTTCTTCTGCTGTAGGAATTAAAGGATTCATTTCATATTTGGTCTGAAGCATCCCTGGGTGAATGGAAATCAATTTTGTATAAACCATGGGTCTGGCCTGCAAGGAGCCTGAGGGATGGGGCCTCAAAACTATATATACAATCACTGTGCATAAAGAAATGAATGCAGTCATGATATTAGCACTGACCCTGGGTACGGACCAAACCCCTAGGGGCCTCGTTTCTGAGTCACAGCTTGGAAACTGTTGAAACTCCCCTTACAATAACCATACATAAAATTGCTGGGCATGAAAAATCAAATACAGATTGCTACAAGGATTGGCAAAGGGGTCAGGCCTATTCCCTTGAATCTCATTCGGAGATTATTTTGCCATAATTGCTTCAATATACAGGTGAGCGATACAGGCCCTCTGGGCCTCTTGTTTTTTTTTTGAAATATTTTGTATTATCATGTCATGAGAAAAATTTAGATATAGAAATTATCTATAAATAACATAAATGCACAAATTCTGTACAATCAGCGGTTTTCGAGTTAAAGATTTTAATCTATGACGTCATGGTGGCCATATTGGATTTTTGAACTACTTGAAAATATCTTAATTGCACTATCTGACATTACTCTTGAACCTACTTTAAAAACCATCACCCTATCTTTTACCAATCAAAAGATAGGGAACCAACAATGTATGAAAGAAGGACCTTGGGAAGGACTGAGGTGGGGGGGGGGGGGGGGGGCAAATTTATTTTATTATGGTTTATATTGGCAAATGATACTTTGGATATTACATGTTGATAACTTGATTGGAATTGTAACGCAGAGTTGATTCTTTGATAATTTTAAAATTTTAAGCCAGTTCTATCCCCAAGGGCTGTAGGGCAGGGCCCAAAGGAGTCACTGTTCTAAAATTTCTTCAAGTTTCTTGTTTAGAATCAGAGGTGCTAGTTTAAAATACTCTTTGGTCTCAAGTCTGTATGATAGATATTGATAAAGGTGGTTTTATTATATGGTGTCACTTTGAATGATATTTCTATTTATGTTTTAAAAACAAAATCAACTGTCTGTATAAATATATCAGAACTCAGGTGACTGATTTGTTACATATTTTGTCTGAAGCATGCTTGAGGGAAGGAATAAAAGGATTGGTTCAATATTTTGTCTGAAGCATGCTAAGGTAAAGGGGAATCAGTTTTGTATAAAACCGTAGGTATGGATCCAAAAGGCCTGTTGGGCGGGGCCCAATAGGGGAACATATCAATTTCTTAAAAATCCTTCGTCTTCTTAAGGAATGAAAGGATTTGTTCCATATTTGGTCTAAAGCATGCTAGAGGGAGGGAAATCAATTTTTAGCTCATCTGCCCGAAGGGCTAGTGAGCTTATGCCATGGTGCGGCGTCCGTCATCCGTCCGTCGTCGTCCCGTCAACTTTTCCTTTAAACGACTTCCTCTAAAGAACGAACAGGCATAGAGCCATGATATTTATCATAAAGTTTCCTTGGTAGGAGCCCAACGAAGTTTGCGAAAAGAAATGACCTTGACCCATATTCGAGGTCACAGGGGTCAAATTTGAAAAAAACTTTTAAAAACTTCTTCTGATTAACCAAAAGGCCCAGAAGTGTGATATTTCGCTTATGGGTTCCTAGGATAAAGCTAGAAAAAGTTTGTGAAAAGAAATAACTTTGACCCGTATTTAAGGTCACAGGGGTCAAATTTGTTAAAACATTATAACGATTTTTTCTGATTTACCATAAAATCCAGAAGTATGATATTGGGCTGATAGGTTTCTAGGATGTAGCCTGAGAAAGTTTGCGAAAAGAAATGACCTTGACCCATATTCAAGGTCACAGGGATCAAATTTGTTAAAACCTTTATACAAATTCTTCTGATTAACCAAAAGGCTCAGAAGTGTGATATTTGGCTGATAGGTTTCTAGGATGAAGCCTGACAAAGTTTGCAAATAGAAATGACCTTGACCAATATTTAAGGTCACAGGGTCAAATTTGCTAAAACATTTAAACGACTTTTTCTGATTTACCATAAAATCCAGAAGTATGATATTTCGCTGATAGGTTCCTAGGATGAAGCCTGTCAAAGTTTGCGAAAATATGACTTTGACCCATAATCAAGGTCACAGGGGTCAAATTTGTTAAAAGTTTTAAATGACTGATTGAATGCCAAGCAATTTGTACTTGTGATGAACATTGAATATCAGGTGAGCGATGCAAGCCCATTGGGCCTTTTGTTGTAAAAAAACATGGGTATGGCTCCCAAAGGGCCCGAGGAGGGGGGCCCAATAGGGAAAACATATCAAATTCTTTAAAATCCTTCTTTTTCTGTAGGAATAAAAAGATTTGTTCAATATTTAGTTTGAAGCATGCTTAGATGAAAGGGACACATTTTGTATAAACAGTGGGTTTGGCTCCCCTTAAGGCCTGAGGGATGAGGCCCAATAGGGGAAATATTTCAAATTCTTTAAAATCCTTCTTCTTCTTTAGGATTGAAAGGATTTGTTCCATATTTGGTCTGAAGCATCCTTGGGTGAAGGGGAACTAATTTTGTATAAACCATTGGACTGGCCCTCCAGGGGCCTGAGGGGTGGGGCCCAAAAGGGGAAACATTCTTATAAGGTCACAGGGGTCAAATGTCTCAAAATCTTCAAACAACTTCTCCTTAATAACCAAAGGGCCCATGTAACATATATTTGGCCTGTAGCATGCTTTGACGAAGGGCTTCCAAGTTTGTTCAAATGAATGACCTTGACCTGCTTTCAAGGTCACAGCGGGGCCCAACAGTGGAAAGATAGCAAATTCTTTAAAATCCTTCTTCTTCTGTAAGAATGAAAGGATTTGTTCCATATTTGGTCGGAAGCATCCTTGGCTAAAGGGGAACCAATTTTGTTTAAACCATGGGTCTTGCCCCCTAAGGGGCCTGAGGGGCGGGGCGAAATAGGAGGAACATATAGCGAATTCTTTAATTTCCCTCTGTCCCACTATCCGTCCCTCGGTCTGTCCGTAATCAATTCTTGTTACCGCTATTTCTCAGAAAGTACTCAAGGAATCTTTCAAAAATATCATATGTATGTTCCCCTTGGTCCCTAATTGTTCATTAAACGGCAGGTGGCCATCTTGGATTTTGTCATTTGAAGTTTGTTACTGCTATTTCTCAAAAAGCACTGAAGGAATCTTCCTGAAATTTCATCTGTAGGTTCTCAGTGGTCCATAGTTGTGTATATATCATTTCAGGACAAATAAGATAACAACATGGCCGACAGGCGGCCGTCTTTGATTTTGACAATTGAAGTTTGTTATCACTATTTCTCAAAAAGTACTGGAGGAATCTTTCTGAAATTTAATATGTATGTTCCCCGTGGTCGCTAGTTCATGTATCATTTCGGGACTGATTGGAAAACAACATGGCCAACAAACAGCCATCTTTGATTTTGACATTTGAAGTTTATTAATGCTGTTTCTCAGAAAGTACTGAAGGAATTTTTCTGAAATTTCATCTGTATGTTCCCTGTAGTCCCTTATTGTGCATATATCATTTCGGGACCGAAAAGGCTATATCTTGTTCTCAGAAAGTTTGTTTCTTAGACTTCAAATGATTAAAAAAACAAGAAAAAGACATGAAAAATAGACAAAGATCAATCTGACATAGAACCAATAGACATCATTTAATGGTGGTTGTTAAAATCCCTCTGGGATCTCTTGTTGAAATCTTTCTTCTTCTGTAGGAAAGTAAGGTTTTGTTCAATATTTGGTCTGAAGCATCATTGAGTGAAGGGAAACCAATTTTGAATCAACTGTGGGTCTGGCTCCCCAGGGGTCTGAGGACCAATAGTGGAAATATTTAAAGTTTTTAAAATCCTTCTTCTTTAGGAATGAAAGGATTTTATCCATATTTGATCTTAAGCATCCTTGAGTTTAGGAAAACAATTGTGTATAAACCCCCCCCCAACCCCACCCCACCCCACCCTCCAAGGGCCCAAAGGGCGGGTCTCAATAGGGGAGATACAGCAAATTCTTTAAAAGCCTTCTTCTTCTGTAGTAATGAAAGGGTTTGTTCCATCCTTGGGTGAAGAGGAATCAATTTTGTATAAACAGTGTGTCTGGCCCCACCCGTTGAGACATAGTCCCTGGGTCATAACTTTAAAACGATTGAGATCCTCTTGACCCAAAACTATATATACAATTACTGGGCATAAAGAGACAAATACAGTGTAAAGTCTCACATACTGGAAAACCCAGTGAAGGGAGATCTTCTGCAATGAGCTCCTAAGAGGCTGACAATGCTACCACTGTGACAATTCTGTAATTATTTGATGGTGATCTCTTCTATAGATTTGAACTGTACCTATATAGTACAATGTAAAACTCTGGCAACAAAATGTTGTTTTTGTAGGTTTGATGAAGACCAACACTGCATTAAAGGAGCACATTTCGCAGCTTGAAGATGCGTTGGCTGGGCGCAAGTCTGCATTCATTGACCTTCAGGCCTTGATATGCAGGGAAGTAAAAATCAGAGAAATACAGGCAACAGAACATGGCCACTTGGTCCAGGAATTAGAAAACAAACTAATGCAAGAGCAGGAATCACAAAGAGAGCTCAGGAAACAGGTAATTTCAATCTCTATACTGTCTCGTATCAGAAGGAGGCTAAATTGAGAATGACACTGGTTAAGTTAATCTCTATATACTGTTTCATACCAGAAAGGCCTGGTCTTTGGAGACATTTAAAATAAATCTTTATACTGTATAGCGCTTTAAATTCGCGTTTTCGTTTTCGAAACATATTCGCGGGAGTTAAATTTCGCTGTACACATCTTCCAATACTTCACGAACGAAGTTCGAGGGGGTATATTGGAATCACCCTGTCTGTCCGTCTGTCTGACTGTCCATCTGTCAGGAATATTGTGTCAAGTAGATCTAATAAAGTACTGAAGCAATATTTCTCAAACTTGGCATACTACATTATGGTTGTGCCCTTTTGCTTTTCGTAAAATTTCAACAACATTTGTTGGATTTTTGCCCCTTTTTGTAGATATTCTGTTTGGAATATTGTGTCAAGTAGATCTTATATAGTACTGAAGCAATATTTCTCAAATCTGGCATGCTATATCCCTATGATATATAGTTGTGCCCTTTCACTTTTCATCCAATCTCAACTACATTTGTTAGAGTTATGCCCCTTATTTTAGAAATTGTGTCAATCTTCTTCTCAAATTCCATAAGGCATAGGGTCACAATATTTTGCCAGAAGGTACCTGGGATAGAGTGCAATAAAGTTTCTTCATTAAAATGACCTTGACCTACTTTCAAGGTCACAGGGGTCAAATATGTTAAAAACTTCAAGCAATGATATCCTAAGATGCATTTTGTCTAAGGTCATGATATTTTGTATGCCATGTAAACCAGCTGTAAATCATTTTCTTTGTAACAGTAATGTGGTCAAGTGTCATCTTGAAAGTGCTAGCTGGAGTCCAAGGGTAAAAAGCTTCAAAATTAAAAGTTTGATATTTCAAGCAACAGTAACTTAACAAGCTTTTAAGAGATGTTAAAATGTCTTGTGTTCTAGTTGCCAAATTTAGTCTGAAGTTACCTACATGTCAGTTTCATGTAACAAAAGAAACAGTTGAGCGATACAGGCCCTCTGGGCCTCTTGTTCTGTTTTGACAAAATGTCTGGTGTAAACTTATATGAATATTTGTCAGTCATCAGGGGATATCATGTATACAAACAAGATTGGAAACCATTTATTGGTCAATGTCTAGAGACAGTTATTGAGGATAACAACCCCTTCGACAAATGTGCAATTGGCATTGTGAAGGACGGAAAAAACGGTAGGCCACATTACACATGAGCTGTCCAAAATAGTTAATTCTTTATCAAGCATGGTGGTAAAGTCATAGTAATTATAACTGAGGAGACCTATCGCCATTCTTCAATTGCTGGGGGCTTGGAAATACACTGTTATTTACGTTTTTATGGTCAAGATCTCCTCATCAACAGACTGCAAAACATTCTTGATCGTATGTAAAACATAAAGGTAAGTGAACTTGAGCCCTCGAAAAGGGGTAGGGGGTGCTTATAGGAAGGGGGGCGCTTATTGGGTCGAATACGGTAGCTGATTCACCTGAAATTTGGTAGGAATGATTGACTCGTGGTCCTGCCAAAACATGTTTTTTTTCAGGTCAATCAATAATCCAATGTGGCTGCCATTTTGGAAAAAGAACTATTTAAAACTTTAAATGAAGTTCTAATAGGCCTATTTAACTCAAACTCGGTCAAGGAATTATCAACTCATTGTCCCGACAAACTTAACGTTATACTTAACTACTTTTTAGCTCACCTGCCCGAAGGGCAAGTGAGCTTATACGATGGCGCAGCGTCCGTCGTCCGTCAACATTTCCTTTAAATTGCTACTAGTTTTGAACCACTGGATGGATTTTGCTCAGATTTGGTCTGGAGCATTACTGGCTGAAGGAGAACCAACGTTGTATAAAAGGAGGGTGTGGCTTCCCTGGGGCCAGAAGGGCGGGGCCGATTAGGGGGAAATAAGGGTAAATCCTTTAAATTGCTATTAGTTGTGAAAGACTTGATGAATTTTGCTCAGATTTGGTCTTGAGCATAACTGGTTGAAGGAGAACCAATGTTGTATAAATGAGGGTGTATGGCTCCCCTGGGGCCAGAGGGGCGGGGCCGATTAGGGGGAAATAAGGGTAAATCCTTTAAATTGCTACTAGTTGTGAACAACTGAATGGATTTTGCTTAGATTTGGTCTGGACCATAACTGGCTGAAAGAGAACCAATGTT
>JAULCA010193269.1:4714-24998 GCA_032360845.1 Crassadoma gigantea | reverse complement strand
TTAGGTAAGGGTGTAATAAAAAATGTTGAATCATGTATAAAACTGCTTACGTAATTAAAAAGATTGACATTTTCATTTCTTAAATTGGTGACATTTAGATATTTGTTAAATATTAGTTTTTCAAATAGATGTATATATCATAAAGCTTCCATTAGTAAAATTTAATTTTACTTTTTAACTGAAATTCAAAGACTCAATTACTTTACAATTCTAAATAAGCAACATCAAAATAAATTCACTGTGATATTTAAACACTTAAAACGGTAAACATCACGGCTTCCAATCAATAAATTGTGATTGTTTCATCTTAATTAAATTTAAGTTTCTTACCCGGTATATATTTCAAAGAAAAAAATGTAATTACTTTTAACCTGTGAATCCCCAGTTTTTTTTACGCGTAATAACATTCGTGAAATTTTGTAATTGATAGATATTGCTGTAGAAATAAGCTCTTTGTATTAACTTGAACTGTTGAGTACGAGTAGTTGTTAGGAGAAAAGGAGGGGACTGGCCGAGTAGAGGAGGAAACAGAGTAGATCAGCGTGGAGAAGCACCAGGCCATCATTATAAGAGATGAGCGCCCATGAGCATGTGTCGATGATGGATGGCTATTTGCAGAAAATATAAGTTTGATTTTACAGCATGCAGGCTTTTCTTCAGTCCCCTCTCCGACAACACGCCTATCCATCATCATTTGTATCTGTAACATCCTCCAATCGGCACCCTGTTACAGAGGCCTGCTGCGGGGTTTCTAACTGTAACAAGCAAACAATTTTAGTGCTAGTTATATGAAATCTTGTTTTTTTCTAAAAAAAAATTCCATTGTCTACTGGTACTTCAAGCATTGCTGACATTGTAATAAAGTTTTTAAAATTGTTTCAACTGGTCCATAATAAGGAGCCCTCTCTTTGGCCCCTCCTTTATGTCACTTTCAACTACTTTGATTTACATACTAATAAGTATGTGTGAGAAAAGAACAGACTTTCATAATTACAAATTTAGACAGAACCTGCCAAGGTGAAGAGAAATGAAGTACTCACTTATATTTTTTCAATGATCCCCTTTAGGGTCTTGTTATGGATCATTATGATGAATAATTACTTCATTGAAAAGTTTTTTTCAATTCAAAAGACAATTGGTGTAAAAATGATTTTTGAAACAGTAAATACTCTGTATTCCAGAAATCAGTTTCTGCAAACGAGCACCTGGAAATAATTTTACAGATTTTCAAAACCATGAATAATAATGTTCTTTATTTAAGAAAATAGAAAACAAAATGATATTGGAATAATTTTTTAGTCTATTTCCACAGAAAATTCCATTATCTTTCAAACAAATATTTATGCATAATGCCCATGTAAGGAGAAATAAGGAAATGTTGGTTCCCAAAATTAAATATGGAAGTATAAACATGATAACGTAACATGTACAAAAAATACTGTCTGCTGTCAACTCAACAATGAAGCAATATTTACATGTCAAACTGGTCTTTTATGAAAATTACAATACTCTGTAAATTTAGAAATTCTGTGAAATTTAGAGGAATTAAGTTAAAAATTCTTTGAAATTGACAGGAATGTATTATGCTAAGGATGCTACCAGATCAACCAGACCTAGACTATCTTGAAACTGTGATAAGTTCTTTGGTGTCCAGACAAGTTCGTCCAAACAGAAACTCCATCCTTCAGCCATTTTACACTCTCCACACACCCCATGTTAATGATTCACATGTACAATCAGTGATTTATGGCCAAGCGCAAGTGTTTTTACCATCAAGTATCCTTTGGCTGTTAAAGTTTAAGGTTTACTTTAAAATAAACAATCTGTCACAGACAATTATAGAGGCGGTTGATTGGCTGAGAAGGCCTGAAATTGATGGTTTGTGATAGTTTGATGAAAAGCAGACGGCCATTGATACACCGTTAGCCATGTTAAATATATGACTGGATGTGGTCTGGTGCTGTTTGTATATAAATTCCTTCCTGATAAAAGGAGGACAGACATCTTTGGGAGCAAACTAGAAATGGATTACTATGTACATTTTGTACGTCTGTCAGTGGATGACAAATTTTTCCAATTTGTCTCTCAGTAAAGTTAGTTGATATGCTTGTTGTGCGCGAAGAGCTAAGCTAATGTTGTTCATGGTGTTGTGTGTAAAATTTGTACAAAATTTTTCTGATAATGCAAACAGGATTTCTCAGACAAATCTTGATACAGACGCTTCATATCTGTTGGAGAAAAAGAAGTTGTTGTGTTTGTCTTGAATTTTGATGACGTCTGCTTTTCTCATTGGTAACATTATATCCTGGAACGGTCATGGCTGCTGATTGAATCGGGGAGGAGAACGATAGAGTTACACCCTGCTTATACAAAACTTTAGATGTTTGGATATTTTCTGGTACAAACCTATACTATCGAAATGTTACAGTTGGTATGACTATAGAATTTTAAGATGAGAAATCACTATATTGTATGAAATATATTCCGCTTTTGGGATAAAAAAGATTTTTCAATTTTTTGATAAAAACTACTGATACATTGACAAAACAAAATTTGTTTTCTCTATGGATTATATTTCCATTTTCAGACCTAAAGTCTTTATCATCAATAACAATAAAAGTCAATGAACGAAAATAATAAAAAAATGACTTATGATTTACAGACACGTCCCAATGGTAAATGGTTATTTTATGGTTTACTACAAATTTTATTTCCAAAGAATATGGTGGCCAAGTCTGACATTCTTCTACCACTAGCCCTCCAACACTGTGTCGCGAGTTCAAGACTTATGTGGGGCAGTTGCCAGGTACTGGCCGTAGGTCAGTGTTTTTCTCCAGGAACTCTGGAATTCCTCCACCATCTAAACCAGGCATGTCCTTAAATGACCATAGCTGTTAATAGGACGTAAAACAAACAAACCAAAATTTCCAAAGAATACGACAAATTTGTTATGTTGATTTCATTTATATTGCTTATATGTTTTCTACACAGAAGAGTTCTCCTTCATGAAGTGAAATCCGAAATTGCTGGTGACTTGTGTTTGATTGATGAGGCTGTTTCTCGAGCTTCGATAATGGTCATTTAGATAGTGCAGCCCCAAGCACCGTATCATAGAGGGCAGCACTAATCGGAGCTCTTCAACCAGTAATGAGCAAATAGATCTCCTGATGAATTGTTTGTATAAATGACTGACCGGTTGATAATTTTCTAATATACAGGAATTGATCAAAGGGGGTATGTTAATACTAGACCCTCTTGAGCCAACAAAGCAACTCAAAGACAAATCACGGCTATAATTGTAATTTTCCCCCATTTTTGACCAGTCTGTGCTGGTCATTGATTATGGAGTGAGGGTGTTACTAGCCTGCGTCCAAACACAGCAGGTATTGATGTGGAAACGCATTAGAATTGTCAGCTTCGGAGAGTCATCGAGTCATTGCCGTTGATGATTGTAGTGTATTACCATAGGCCAAATCCATTCTCTACTTCTCTGTGTGGAAAAAAACGAAAACGCTTGTTCGGAGACTGTCAGGACAATCAAACCGAATGTACAAATGTGGATCAACTAACGGCCAGGATATGAACCTTTTAAAGCAATTAATTTTATTGGGCGGTTTAATCAACAGTTTTGCGTTTGGCAACAAAGAAAGCCAATCATTGATTGGACAGCTAGGGATTGCGTTCTGATCCCTGCTCTAACTCCAGTGTCAAGGGCTAATCCAGCATGGCCTGTCCAAGGGGCATAACTCATTTTCCTGGTATGGAGACGGCTTCTGTAATGAAATTAGCAGGGAATGATGTTTTATTCATCAGAGGAAGACTGAAGGAATTAGTCTAAGATGAGGATAGTATCTTGACCACATAAAAAAAACGATTTTGTTGCAAGTAGCTCTTCAGGTAGTATTAAAAATGTGAAAGCAACATTAAATTTTCTTTTCAAAAAATTAAAAACTTGTAACATTGTACATATGGTGTACCATATTTGGTAGATATGATGTACATATACTTAAAGCTGAAACCTTTATATATGCTCCTGTTCTTGATAGTTCAAAATGTGTTGTTGTTTTTTTGTGAAGAATTTGAAACATTTACCATATGTTGTTGTCAGCTTTAGTATCTATGTAAATTTATTCATATTTTTTTGCCAGGGTAATTATTACCAAAAATATATAATGTTTCTCAAAGTCTTTGAAATAGTAGTAAATGAACATCGAATGTGTAAAAGAACAAAAAAAAAATATGAAAATTGTACATAAATGTAAATTTTAGCTTAAGAGATATGCTGCAAGCTGCTTCCAGCTTCAGATTATTTCAAAACATCTCGTATTACCAAAATTCATTTTACTAGCAACTGTGAGGTGATAGTTGGCAGAATAATTTATGTTAATCTGTATATGTAAATATGCCTGTATATAAGATTGTTTTGGTCATGTCACTTATACCAAAAAAACTATATTTTTACGTAAACTGTGAAATGGTCAGTTTATGCAAAAAGTTGCATTCAAGTTGAATAGTCACATACAGGATAAACAGAATACAGATCTTCATTATTCAGTTTATTTCATTTAGAAATGAACATTTGTTGTTATTTTTTCCATTTTTATCAAAGAGCAATATTTCATATCAATCATTATGTCCTTAATGTTTTGAACAATTTTTTTTTTCAATTTGGTCTTATTTTATAAGTAATATCACTTAATTATTACTTGACAAAGGATAAATGCTTATAATGGGTTGAAAGGGTACGTTTATTGCAAGTTTTACTTTCAATTTTCATGTTTCAATCATAAGATACTGCATAACACTTTGCCCGTGTATTTACTTTCACTATTTCAGTGATACCAGTAGAAAGTAAACATCACTTTATCATGTATAATTCTTATGTTAGTGACTCAAGTTTGCATTTTTATCCACCAGTCAATGTCGACAGTTGTCTCACCTAGACATTTTGAATATTCAAAAGACGGCATGAGGACACAGACACATAGACGTATTGTGTGGTACTCTAAATCACTACTGTATTGAATTGGTAATTCTCGCTCTTTAAAAAGCAAGATATTTGAATGCACAGACATATCTACTGGCTCTTAAGAAAACAATCTTAAATTGCTAGGGCATTGATCAGCCTGTGGTGAGATTTCTAAATAAAAAAGTCTGTGTATTTGAAAAAAAAAAGACGTCTGTATTTGGATTGTCTTTTACATTGATTTGAACATGTGTGAGTTATAGCGATTGATTTCTGTACCAAGTGGTTGGGCCGAGAGAATAGACAAATAGAATTCATACGATGAAAGGTGGACAGTTAATTTTGTCCAATGTCGTAGCCGTGGGCATGTGTTACTGCCAATCTTCACGGAAAACAAAGTTAAAAAACAGTAGTCACGATTGGTAGCGGGGACGTAACCCAATCAAGGGGGATAACCCAATCAGCATTGATCTGTCACATAATTGTGGCATAGGAGAGAAGGTAGATTTGTGTGGTATAAATTCTCACCATTGATAATGGCTGACACTTCATGTGTGATGGTGTTGAGTTGCACATGGCCCGCAGCCGAGGGGCCTGTGCAGTGTTAATTTTGGAAGAGCTAGCCGAAGTCCTTATGGCAATACCCGTAATGTTTTAATGAAACAAGAACAATTGAAAGGAACATTTGTAGCTACAATCATAGTGAGCCTCTGGCTTCTGTCCCGTGATCTGTTACGATGAGGAAGTCTATTTCGCAGCCGGAGATAACAAATTAATTTGTGGTAGTGACCACTGGATATCATACCAAACAATTTGTACAGTTATCAGACAATTTAATCGTTCAGTTGTGGAGTCATCACAGAAGAGTTCGGACTGGTACCAGTAGGGTGTATTTATAGACACAGACGAGTTCCACGAGCATTATTAGATGGTTAGATAGTAGCAACAGGTTTATTGGACACAGTTTACACATTATTGGTTCAGTGTGGTGTCGTAGAAGGGTCAACCCGCAACATTCGGTCCAGAAGGTAACAAATGACTGTTGGCATGTCACTCTCTCTGGAATACCATTGCTCTCATTCTACACCATGTTGTGATCGGGGAAATATCAACATCGCACATGATAGACAATAGCATAGGCACCAGATAGAATGTTATTCTCTCCACACCAGAAAGGATTGGACGACATATGAAACTTTTGTTTAAGTAGGGATCATGTTAGACCAATATTTGTTTTTGTTGGTATCAGTTGGATTAGTGTAATGGACCTGTTACTTTACAGTTGGACTCGCCTAATAGTAACAACAAACCAGACCACAGTATTTTTTGGTTGAGGAACTCGGCTATATATATGTTTGTGTTCACTAAATGACCTGTTATAAATATCTCTAAGGTGATGGAGCATTGTCGGCCAACCACCGGGTAGTACAGTATGTTGCTATGGACGATGATGACGGTAGAACCCTGAGCGTCTCCTTACAATGACAATCGAATGTAATTAAAGCATGAGAGTGGTGCAACAGTGTGTCTCGTTATCATGAGTTATGTCAGTGTCGCCGCCCTGGTGTACAGCACTAGTGGGTGGAATTGCATGCACTGTGCAATCGGATACATCCTTTTATTGGCATTTCTGTAAAGTTACGGTCCTAACTGGGATGTTGCCAACAAATGGTCAACGAAGCGTGATATAATGAATCAGCTGAGCGTGACATAATAAACCATTTGCATTTATTTTATGACCATATTAGAGCTGAAAACCAATAACGGCTACTGCTTAAAACTGGCACAACCAGCAGAAAAATACCCAAACTGCACCAATGGCAATTCCCATTTATTAACAACCAGTTATTAAGAGAACTAGGTTAGTGTTCTGATATCATCTCAAAGTTTAAAAAACGTGCAGATGAGGATGACATTTCGATGTCATTTTGAAATGATTTTTTATTGTTTTGATTAATTTCAGTATTCATTGTGGACCCATAAACCATTCTTTGGAACATTTAATATTTTAATTATTTTCCACTGTTAAAATTATCTAATTTTTTTTTGATATATATATTTCAGAGTATGACGAATCTATGTGAGCTTGAAAGTAAATAAAGCAATATATTCACATGAGGGAGAAAAACCTCAGCATGGACGGAAATTCAAACTATCGACCGAAACCTCAGCCTCGGGGGTCATACAGACGAAGCCGCATTAAGGACAGGGGGAGTAAGTCTTACAGCTCTTCAGAGGAAGAAGAGTTCCATTCAGATGACAATCTGAGGCCATATGAAGAGGTCAAGGTTGCCCATCATGACAAGAAATTAAATGGTTTGGGTAAGTGACCTTTGGCCTTTATCATTGTAGCGTCATGTATATTTTGTATTATTACTGGGTTCGTTATCTGAAGGTAAAATTACTTTTACTAGCCAATGGGACCACTCCAAAATATGGAATAAAAAGTTGGGATGGGCTTATGATATTGAATGAAAATTGCTGGATAGATTGGATAATATATTAAAAAGGAAAATTGTTTTTTCATTCATTTGAATTGCAAAACAAAGCATATATGTTGTGCAATCAAAACAATATTACCAGACAAAAAGCCAGTAAACTTTTCTGAAATATTCGAATTTAACAATATTTTGTATTTAAAGTAAACTTATAATGTTCTAGATCCTTGCAATTGATTCTCTGTCATTTCACTTAAACACATTCATCCCTTGAGACGCATTTGGACTCCTCAAATTCAAAGGTTGGAATAGTTCATTATGAAATTTCAGGGGTGAATGAGTTAATATTGTGAAGATTGTGGACAGAATTTTATTGATCATATCTTGAGTATATGGCGGATATCTTGTCAAACATGATTAAACTATACAGGTAGTTTGTTGTCACATTTTAGAACACTTTATTAACGTTGTTTATGAAAAAAAATTATTTGTTTCAAATGGAGGAAAAGCTGTGTAAAAACACAAAATGAATATGATTATTACCTGAAATGTAATTAGATAAAATGCTACAATGATAACATCATTGTGAAGATTAAAAAGAAGATAAAAATACAAAAGAAACAATCAATTTCACAGTTGTTTAAAGTGAATAAGCACTAGAGTGCTTGAAAGTACACCAGACATCTTACAAACAAACGATGTGTTTCGCAGACAGACTTTCGCATTATTTGGTTTGAATTCCGAGCTCGAATGTTAAATAGATTACGTTATTGGGTAGACTATAACATTGGCATACTGGGCGTACAATTTACTCTGGAGTCAAATGTTTCAATGAGTGTAAGTTGTCTATATCTGATGTGGCTTCATTCTCCCGTCAATTTGTGAACAGACATTCCGTTCTGCTCCTCCAACTTTCTCTCAATGTGCAACTGTTGTAATGTGTTAACCAAACGTACCATACCTCCAGTTATCAGCATTCCAGCCTTCTATGTATCAAATATCAGAATATTCATTCATCTTTCCATCATTTGAATAGTCTCATAAACAGAAAATGTACGTGTCCCATTCAATTCAAATGTGTAGGTTTAACGGAACTATGATTACTTACCCTCGACCACTGGGTCTAAGAATTGAGCCCTACAATTGGGCCCTGGGCAGTCGCCAGGTACTTACTACCGGTTGCTGTTTTTTCTCCAGGTGCTCCAGTTTCCCTCCAACACTGAAATCTAGCTTGTCCTTAAAAGACCATAGCTGTTGATAGGATGTAAAGCACAAACAAACAAAACCATACATAGATGTGGAGTTTTTCCATGGTTTGAAATTCAATTTGTTATCGATTACTTAATCCGTCACTCCAAGATGGCGATGTATATCCGTCAGGTATCTGCTTGACTCATTAGTTATAGGTTCACCTTTTTTGTCGAAAATTCCTGATAAAGTAATCAATCATAGTTAAACTATAGTCATATCTTTTATTCATTTCCATTTGGGTTTTTTTTCTAAAGTTTGATAATTGGAAATGAAATTTAAGATGCTGATAGGCTGTTTTCCATGGTTTGGATAGGAGTATCTCATAGCAGTGTCTTTGAAGGTTTATCTCGAAGGTTCATGATTAGAATTGAAAAGGTCAGGTCTGGTCAGGTTGGGGATAGGGAAGGTGCATCAGGCCAAACGAACACAAATATCTGTTTCATTCATAACATTGGTAACACATTTTGGTAGAAAATTATGATGTAGGACAAATTTATTTTTGAAGAGTAGACATTGTGTATCGGAATGAAAATTACGATAAATTTGTATATTCTGAATGTATATATTACACCTGTTTATCTTTGACTACGAAATCATATTAAATTTGCAAATTGACAGAAATAAGATCTTAAAAGAAATATTTTATTTGGGATCAAAACTACATCATTCTGTTCTTTATTCCTATTTCTAACAATTAAAATGTCTCTAGCTATGCCAAACTTTGAGTACCTTTAATTAAGGTATTCTGGCTTCCGTCCCGCACCAGTGTTAGAATCTACTACACCTGTCTTTGTGTACTCTTCTGACTGCCATCTAAAGCAAGCTTCTGACCGACTTTGATGTGCAGTCATCATCAGCTAGTACACTGACCCATTATTCACTTGACCTCATTGTGAAAGAATATAGCCTGGTCATTTTATCCTGACATCTGACATTCAATTGTCCAGGGTCATCATTATCGCACACTTGCCAGACCAACTTGACCCAAAAGGGAATAATTCGTCCTCCTTCCTTTATCTGAAGGATTACTACACACATATAAACATTCTTATTCTCATTTATTCTGGGTTTTTTTTATTATCAATATAATAGTTAGAGTTCAAATTGACTGACTTGTCCCCATTTGTAGATACAACAAGGATTAGTTTGAGGTAAAATATTTTGTCTAAACTCATTCATCACATGTTTAAACTGGATATGTCCAGTTTTGGAATTGGTAAGGTTCAAATGTGACTTAAAAAACTTTAAGAATTCAATAGGCTGGCTTTTGTATTAATTTTGTTCAGAATTCTATCTTGTTAAATTTGTCCATCTTTCAAAAGGCTGATTGTCATGATAATTTTGTCCAGAGCTCTATAGACAGATCTTCATGGTTGCGATAGGTATGATGACTACCATGTCCTCATTCGATTTTCAAGACACTCTTCGATCTTTAGATCATTCTAGGGTTTCCATATAAAACATTTTGGGGGAAAACATGGATTTTAAAGAAAACCACCAGGCTTTGGGGTTTCGTAAGGCCCAGAGAACTCCTCTAGATCGATCATTGCAAGCTTGATTGGTCACCATGGTCAAAACTTTTCACTTAATGTCACTGATGGACATTATAAAAACCCTCTTAAATGTTTATCTCATGAAAAAGGCCTGGATTTACTTTCGTGGCTACAGATTCTTAATTTCTCACCCTTTCCTAGTCAATATTTTTTTACCTCTGAGTTCAGTACTGGCCATGGAACCTTAACATTGCTAACCCATGACCTTTGACCTCTGATCCCATTGGCTGAGAAGATGTTTCCTTATTACCATTAAGCATTTACATTAAGTCCTTGACACCTGACACCTGATAATTTCCTTCTGAAAATGACAATTAAAGAGAGCAAGATGGACAAAGTTCTAAAATACATTATACAGGAGACAAAAAACGCTTTCCCTACTTCCTGTACATTATGGTCTGTCCAGCGTTACTGTTCCCTGTCACTCCAACAGTCAAAGGACTGATGACTTTAACTGTTCACAAACAACATTCACAGGAAATACACAAATTGTGCCTGCCATTTGGCAGTTTCCTCTTCAGCCCCGTTGAAAGCTTTGGTTTGGTGTTGGTTTTCAGGATGGGTGGGAAATGACTTTCCTGAAAAGTGGCATGTATCATATTGTTAAGCATTACATGTACGTACACATACTGGCTACGACAACAAATAACTCATGTGGAACTGGAAAGGGTGTATGTTCCCTGACAGATGTATGGGGGACAAACATGCACATCGCCAGCGGCTTGGTAGAACGTGCCAGGAACATTCCAGAAATGTATTTCTGACATGTTTCCTTTGTGTTTTCATCCCAGTCTCCCAACAATAAGGTGACTCATTTATAATTAAAACAACAATGTACATCAATATGCTGGGAGAAAAACAATTTTATATGTAAGGTATTTCATTTCATCAAAGGTCAAGGTCATGTAGGTGATTAAGAGGTCAACTATCATCAAAATATATTTGACTGATAATAAGTTTTTAGGTCACCTAAGCTCTCGTTTGGTGACATGACAAGTATTGTTTGTCACTTAGTGTATATGCTGATTTCCACATCACATCTAAACAATAAAATAAAGCTACCTGTACCAATGATATAACTCAGCTGACCGCTAAGGCCCTTGGGCCTCTTAGAATTCAATTCAATGTCATTTTTTTCCTGTCTAATGGTCAATGACCATTAACACATTAACTAGATTTAGAAAAAACATTTAAAATTGTGTAAGGTAATAGTAGATATCATTGTTCCCTGGTATGAAATTGCAATCAAATATATTTTTATAATATTTAGACAATAAAACTTAGTTATAGTATTTAGTGTTACATGTTGATTATTGAAAGGCGATTTGGTGTTTCCTAACTCTGTGTACAAGTTCTGCTGTACTCATACATAAAACAATTATCATGGTCGAGAGCCTGGAAGTATTGGTCGGAGCTGAGCAGTGTTATAACAGCGCAGACTTGGTAAGAGTTGACCAGACTAAGTGCCCTACTCACGACTACCATTAGAGCATCATCTTTCAGGATTTATGCCAATAATTCTGTTATGGTTCCAGGAAAGTACATTATATAATTAACTATTTCTCTGCAAACAGCTGTTAAGTTAAAAAGCTGGAAATTTTGCTTGCTGTCTGTCCGAAATATTGCTGTGGAAAGCACATAATTCAGGAATAACTAAAGAAACAAACACATTTTACAAGTCATACTTAACTAGAGATATGTGGTTAGAAGTTACACTTTTAAAGTAATTGTTGAACCATCTGAGATATCTCCCTTCGTTTGAGTTATCTCCCTTTGCTTGAGTTATCTCTCTTTCGGGTATACCAGTGCTGCTTTTATAGATTTATTTTTTTCTGAAATAAATTGCTATCCAAATATAAGATTTTATTTGGTAGTGTCATTATGAGCATAGCATCAGAATGGTTATATTTTGGGAATTAGGTCGTTTGTTAAATTGATAATGGACAAAATGCTGATCCTCAAAATGTATGGCTCAGGGCAGAGTTCTATGTTGATTCCCAACTAACACTTTAACATTTGTCACTGCTCCATCAGATAGAAACTTTCAAAAAGCACTTTGAATGGATTTTCTGTCTTCTTAAATCGAAAAATGTTATCACGATAATGTCTGCCATCAAAATTCAGTTCCACGACCTTAACCTAGTTTCTGCATCAGTAATCAGGTTCAGAAAAAGTCTTCAACTGTTGCTAATCAGGTTAGGTTAAGCCCAGTGGTGACACAACCATGACAAGCATCAGCATGACCAGGATGTAGATGAGACATGCATGTCAAACATTTCCATGGGTAAAAGGACATCGGTATAAAACTTCTGCTCCGATGCGAATGCCTAATCCTTCACCTGTCATTGTATTCCATTTCACAACATCAAAATTAGGACTCTAAGGGAAGCGATCGGGAGGTGTGTTTAAATCTGTTTGACCCTGGGGATCCGCCATCAAAAGGATGTTAAGTAGCGGATGGTAAAACAGCACTTGCTTCCTTTCCGAGCTGTATCGCCGAGGATTGAGAGATGACGCTGTGTTGTATTCTATTTGCGTAATCACATTTAATATATATCTGTTTGGCTTCAAGCACTGATTAAAATGATGCAATAGGGGCTTCATCGGCATAAAACTTAATTAAAACCTACCACGAGTGAAACATAGTTCTTGTCGCTACGGGGATAAAACATGGATGTTGTTTCTATAGGGAATAAAGGATACAAGTGCTGTAGGATGGTATGTAAGATCAATGTTGATACGATACACAACATCACATGTGGCTAAGCTGGCAACACAATCACTTTTAAACGTTCCTTCCTGAGAAATTAGTATACACTCAAGTGTTGTATTTTTTTCAAGTTCACAAAGGAATTGTTTAATTACTTTTCTCCTCGTATTACAATTTACCAGCCCCATTAAGTCTGGAGTTGAGTTCCTTTTTTCGTATATAGGTTTTTTCTGGACAAATCACAGAGGAACTGTTTAATTCCCCTGTTTTTTTTTCTGTAACTGTTTGTTAGTTAGCGAGCAGTATTGCCTGTTGTGTGGCTGGATTCCATTCTACCCTATTACCATGAATGATTGGACTTACCATAATGCCTAGATGTCTCAATAAAAAAAAAGATTCGGACAAATCAGTCCCATTTTTTTCCCGTCATTGGACAGGACAAAAAGCATGTGATGTTGATTAAGAACAAGTAATAGGAATCTAGGAAAGTTTAATCCCCTCACATCACAGATTTTGTCTGCAGACCTATTGAGTTGTGGAATAGGAGCCGACAAATTATCCCAGAAATTACTGGTGTGTATGGAAAAATTGACATAAGGCACCTCCAGACTTTTCCAATTTAGCCCCATTACTTTAATACTATGACTATGATATTTCCCCAATTATGTGGTTTTATGGTGATATTATGATAATACATAATTAGATTATTGGCCAATAAAAGCTCCAGCCTCAATCATTTAATTGGAAAACCCTAAAAGTCCTGTTTTCTAATGGATGGAGAAAACATTGTCTCTGAAATACATTCAGTTACTCTTCAGAATTTTTTTTTTTGTCACCTTTGCTTTCCATTAACCCTTAAACCCCTGACAAGGACACTGAAAGCACCCAGGCTTTTGATAAGTCGACTTCAACAGGGAAATTAGGGGGTGGAAGGACTAGACCCATGGCTTTGTGTCCTGTAAGGGGACCTAGACCCCAGAATTAGTCGGAGACGGTGCGGCCAGTTTGGGTGCTTCTTGTAGCAGAGAGGTACATATGTGGCTTCCTGTCCTGTCAAAGGCTGTCATCTCGCTCCACTTTAGACATTGTCTCCGGAGTTCTGAGGATTTGAGTGTTCATTTTATAGGAATCTGCTATCACTCACTGTCCTAATCGGACTGGCTATAAAGTTGTCACAAGAAAACTGTACTTCCTTTTTTCCTTTTTTGTTTGGAGAAATCTGATATTTTCCATGTTATGTTTTTAAGAAGTATTATTCCTCCCCTCCCTAATTCTCCCATTTATTTTCCTTTTCTAACTTCTAAAATTCTTCATTTCCAGTTCTTTGACCTCCATTTCATCCTTCCTTTTTCATGGTAATCCTGATATTGTTTTTTTTCTCCACTTTTTATTTCTTTCTATTTCACTCTTCTTCTCAATTTTCCTTTCTATGGCAGTATTTCGATATCATTACAGCCTCCCTCTCCATCATCTCTTTATACTCTTTCTTTGAACTATCGTCATAATAACACAATCATGATTTTCCTTTTAATTATACGGTTACTTGAGAGCTTCATTGTGCCTCCCCCTGTATATAAAGAGTCTGTGTGACAAAGATTATATTGTTCAAAGCATTATCATGAAGCTGATGATGATCATGGTCTCAGGATGATCAAGGTTTATACACAGTAATGATACATTATGTGTGTGATCAAGTTTTCCGTACCATAAAAGTATGTTCTAGGTCTATATTAGACTGTCAATTTCCATAAGCAGATAATCTATTCGATGTTTATGAGTGGGACAAATATTAATAGCTTGATGGGTAGATCTATTTTGGTCCAATATCTTAGACCTCATCACTGGTTTTATTTATGCTGTAATAAATTATATGATGTTGACAGGTCATTGTTTATAATGGGTTTGTTATTGTCTAAGAACTTACATCAGGCAGTGGTGTTAATCGTAAAACAGGAGAGCTCGACTTAGTCTCGGTTTTAGTTCTCCTGTGGCCATGACTGGTAGATGTATACCCAAGATAGCTGGCTAATTTGGGACTTGAGCAGGTTTCTGTGAATATGATATGCTGTGAGTCAAAGTTGTTACAGCCAGCATATTTCTGGTTTTACATTTTCTGAGAGAAAGGCAAGACAAGCAGGTTTTAAAATGATGCTATAATGAACGAATGTGAATAGGTCTCCAAGGGACCACGTTGGCTTGACTGTAAATATAGGACTTGGGTTTATGACTGTTTGTCATGGATACCAATTCCACTGTTTGTGTTAGGGAAAGGGCTTGGGATCTTCTCCGTAGACCTAAAGGAGGGGAATAAAACAGAAATGCCTCAAATATTACGGATCCTTATCACCATTGTTTATAGGAACAGAGCTGATTCAGCTGCTGTATTGTCAAGTCGCGTTACATGTTTACCGACAGTAAGGTTACTATCGCACGCGCGGGATCCCGCCAACCAGTACCATAGGGCTACCCAGGGTCTCATATGCACAATACCAAATTAACAGTTATTGTCCCCAGTCATTAGGTAGGTTACTTTTTATTTCTAATTGAATAGAGAAGTTTTATTTGGGTCAGATGTTTATCCTCATTTCATTGTTTTCCTCTAATAACTTGTCCTCCCCAATGTGAATAATTTCTTTTGAGAAAATATGTTCACAATTTCTAGCCAATACATCTTCTCAACTTCTTGACGTAAACATGCCTTCCTGATCAGAACAATACAAACATGTGTTATTTGTCTGCACATGCTATGCTCTCCCACGAGGCTGACATTTTTGTTGATTCTTACAAATTTTATTCTCGGAGAGAGATAGGGAAAGTCTTTTCTTTCCCCTTGCAAATGTTTTCCTCATTTTTCTTCGTGTGCTGTTGAGTGTCGTCTTAAAGTCAGCTGAAGAAGATTTCATGCAAACAATCCATTAATCCCACCGATAATTTGTTGGACAAAGTCATTTATGCTAGTGATTTAGAATTTCCATTTCCTGTTTTAGGCAGGGGACATAACTCTTGTTTGCTGACGAGAAAATGGAGCCATTATTGAGTGAGATTAAAGGCATAGAGGATCATTAGTTAGGTCATTTATTTGAATCGGAGCAGTCACGTAGAATATAGAGCAGACTAAGCACTCAGCTAGATAGTCATTTACTCCTAACAAGAGCAGGTATTAGTTTTTGTTCCTCCAAGATGGCAGTTTTATAGTTCCCTAGTTCTAGAAATTTTCAATAGATGTTTTTTTCAACTTTATGAAAAATATGGGTTATGCATCAAATCATAGAGCATCAATGCTCAACGAAGGTTACACCAGAAATAGGCTTACGAGAGAAAAGAGGATAAATAATTACATTTAGAATGTTGTAATCACCTTTCATAGAAAACTCAACTCAAACACACCTGAAATTTCATAATGAACTATTCCAACCATTGATTTGGAAGAGTTCAGATGTATCTTCAAGGGTAAATGAGTTAATTATCATTACTTTGAACTTTCAAAATGGTTCTTTCTCAGCATCTTTAACTTACTTTCATATTTCCTTGACTAAAAATATTTATATATAAAATTTTATATATATGGATTTCACAATTTTCAAAAATGCTCAACGTTTCTATTTTCATTTACTCTGCTTTCCCTGATGATCACTGTTGAATACCATTAAGGTATCCACCCTAGGATCCCTACCTCCACCATGGAACTGACTTCCTTGTAGGGACATTGAGTTTCAATCCACACACCCCACCCCTGTTGTTACTATTATTTAAAATGTTTTTGTTTAATGGTATGGTGAATAAATACCTACATACCTGATATTCTGGGACAATTTATTCCCTCCTCTTCCTTCCCTCCGCCCACTCAACACACACACCTAATCATGTTGTTGTAATAGATATCCATGATTGTTTCATTTCCTTCATCTCAGTACAATTTGGCGATTTGAGAAAATATGTACAAGTGGACTGATGGGTACCAGGGTGATCTCCCCTTTTCATCACCAGCATGTGTAATTCGAAATCGTTTTAACGTCCCTGTTTACCATAGAATCATCTTTTACTGAAGTGATCACCATAGCATTTCATCTGCATAGATATCATGGTATTAGAAACCCATAACATTTCTAATGTCTTTACAATTAACTCATTAGCAGTCAATTTGAATTTTATGGTTTTTGTTTCTTGCTTGTTTTAAGTTTAAGCATGTAATGTTGCAACAACTTCCAGTTTAGTTTGTAGAAAGTTTGCCAATGTCGTTTCCATTGATAGAGAACATTTTCTTTATTCCATGCATGTTGTGACTGATGACCTGCGTCATCCAATGATTTCAGTTTGAAGTTAACTTGTGATTTGAGACTTTTATATGATTTGTAGGAATATCAGCAACTGATCCACATTTTCGTTATGAAATTACAAAAAGAAGAGTTTGTCAGTAAGGTCACAATTATTTATATTCTGCTGGTTATTTAAAATTCAAAGGCATTGAATTTTCCATCAAGAACACAGTTTTGTTTGAGAATTCACCATTTTTGAATTTCCAATAAGATCACAAATTTTTTTTTGTATTATTTCAAAATCAACGATATTGAATTTGATTTGGTTTGTTTATACTGTTGGTTGAATGGTATTGGATTTGTAGGTAAAATAAAAACATGATGATTATTTATGTTTCCTTGCTTTGCCTTGCACGTGTATCATATTTATATGCTGAAGCTGCCTATGGTTTGTGATGTGTATCTCTGTGTTGTTTAGATATTGTCAACATCATTATCATGGCTTATCTTCCCTTATCCAAAACACCCCTCTGCGATATTCCTTTCTAAAATAGAAATGTATGTCTTCCTAATCCCCTCCATTGTCAACTTTTATCTTCACCACGATCTGTCATTAACATCTTCATGCCATTTTCATATTTCAGAATCACATGTCATTGAAAGACATCTTTGTATTTCATTTTCATCAATATAGCATTAATTTTATCATCCCCTAAGGAAACAACATCAAATGAACAAACTTGTACGAAATTTCATAATTCAGTAATTCTCCAGTTTCATAAATGTAACATTTATAAACAAGTTCATGTTTAGGAGCTACCTAGCCTACCTGCCCTTTCCTTTGCTCCACTATTTAAGGGTCACCCCATAGGGATTGCAAAACCTGTGACTAGCTGTTTTTGGCAATCAAATCTGTGACTTATCGCTTGGGACCACCAAACCCAACAGGTGTTAGGTTCACTACCAAGCCAAGACTGACTGTTTTTAGGCTGCAGAACCTGTGACTTTTTTAAACAATTCTTTGGGGGTCTTAACATTTGTGTCTCGCTACATAGATTTCACCAAACTGCTTTGGGGCCACCTAACCTTTGACTCACTGCTTCAGGGCTACCATACCTGTGACTTGCTGCTATGGGGCCACCAAACCTGTGACTTGTTACTTAGGGGCCACCAAACCTGTGACTCGCTGCCTTTATGGGGCCACCAAACCTGTGACTCACTGCCTTTATGGGGCCACCAAAACTGTGGCTCACTGCTTTGTGGCTTACAGTGATTGAGTCACAAAACCTGACTTAGCACCACCAAACCTGTTACTCACTCTTTGTATATATTCTTCCATATGTTGTGTAATGCACTATATGTTACAATGTTACAAAAACACCACCCTCATCTTTATAATGTACCACCATTAAAACACAGTTTATACTAGCAGCACATACACGATGTACCTGTGTTCTCCCGAGTATATCACAATGTCCTTTCAACAGAACACAAAAACATTTAAGTGAAAATGTTATGATAATAGTCAAAATGATGTGTTTTTGTGGTTTATTACTAGAAAATCGTATTAAATTCAGAATATTTGAAAAAAATAGCCAGATCTGATTTAGTTCCTTTATAGACCACAGTTCATTATTATACCAACTTAAATGGGTACAAAATAAAAATTATAGGTTCAGACTATTTGTGTATAAAATGAAAATGAAATGGCTTATGTGTTTTCCCAGTAACACAAAAAACAATACTCTGTGATTTTCTGATTATCAATCACCAAAATATTTCAAAAGAAAATGACATTTTAAAAATTTTGTATATTGTTTCGGCAGACACAAAATTAAAAAGAGTGTATTCTGTCAGTTTGAAAATCTTTACCATTCCAAAGTGGAAAATGAATGTCAATTTCTATTTAAACGCTGGAAAGATTTAAGAGATAAGAGGCGTGCAAGAAGGACAACTCTGTCATGATTGTTGATGTGACAGGATTTTCTCTATTGATCAGCAAGACACTGAGTATTGTGTATCACTGTATATTGTAATATAACCAAAGAAATGTCCTTGTATTTCAATAACCGAATAGGATTCTATTGAACATCATTTAATCTAATAAAAAATAAACTGTGAAATTCAAGGAAAATCTAGTAAAATTCCAACTTCAGAAGTCATTCCATAAAATAAACTTTTATTTAACTTCCTCCTCCAAATTTGTTTATCGGAAAAATCAATTATGGCCCCAACATTTTTGTGACAGTATCTTTGACTGTAAGCTACTATGTATTCTAATTTTTAAAAGAAACTTTTAAGTTAATTTCAATTTTTTTTCTTCAAAATTTTTATGCTTATTGAAATCAAGGACATTAATTTGTAAACCTGTCTCACAGCTTGGTCGTTATTGTAGCTTTGATTTTTGTTTGTATATTTTGTTTGCTTTGTTTTTTGTACATATAGGTTTGACTCCCAATGAGCATGACTTAACAGACGATTACCGTGGCAACTCCCACCTCAGTAATGGTCACCTTGGTAATGACAAGTCACGGTTGTATAGTTACATGAGTGGCTCGGATGGTGATTTTGATGACATGGACCGGCCGTTGCATCATGCATCGTTAAACGTCCACCACCAGGGGTCTCAGTGCTCAATCTCGTCCAATGAGATGGACAGCAAGCACATGCCGAGAACCGAAGCTGTGTCACAGTTGTCTATGTCGGACGATTCCGACCAGGAAAACATCAGCCATTCAAACTTACATCATCAACTTGCAGGTAAAAATATTACAAGAATAGGTCCCTCTCCCTACATCAAACAGTCGTAATACAAGACTGTATAAGCAAATGTATTGGTTTTCGCTTTAGAGTAGTAATATATCCTGTGGCTGCAAAATGAAAATGGAAGACATGACAAGCAAACAGACACACAACATTTCACATTGAGTTTTTAGCTCTGTATATCTAACCCTGCATACTTACAACCCTAAACCTATATACCTACAACTTAAATCCTACATACCTACAGCCTTAAACCTATATACCTACAACTTAAATCCTACATACCTACAGCCTTACACCTACACACTTACAGTCTTAAACATATAAACATGTACCTACAGCCTTAA
>JAULCA010193047.1:1403-14325 GCA_032360845.1 Crassadoma gigantea | reverse complement strand
ACGATCATGCAGTGGGATACAGCTGGCATATTCTTTCCCCGACCTGCACTGGTTGTTCTTTACTAGGCAAACATAATATGGTAATTAATAAAGAAACCGATGGCATAAGTGTTATTACTGTATCGAGAGCGGCACGTGTTTTGCAAGGTCACACAATAATTACTTGAAGAATGATGTATTTAAAGTATTATCCTCTCCTGTTATGTTGATATAACATTTATTTATATCTCTGATATGGTTGAGGATTATAAAACAACTCGCTGGCACCATATACTCAATTACTTAAGAAATGTAGCTTTACATACAAGAGCATATTATGTCAAGCGACATGTATTTCTAGTTAAAACCGGTAAGCAGGCGTTATAAAATATGCAGATATCAAGCACGATATAACAAGTGATTCGGTAAAATGACCACTTCTTTTTTATCGGAATTCTTCAATTTACTCCAGTCGTCGTGATGATAAGTTTTCTCATTAAATGATTACCATTTTACAGCTCTATGTCGGAGCGAACTAGTCAACACAGAATTTACTGTGTTACGTTAGCATGTCATAGTGAAAATCAAATTCATCTTAAACACCTATTCATCGGCAATAAATATCATCGACCAATGTGAGGTTGCGTTTTATTATATTTTTATATCAATCGCCATAGATATCAAGGATTTTCAACAACGACATATCAGCTTTTATAACTTGAAACCGTTTTAAAACAAATGTCCAGTTCAACTTATACAAAGGTACACTCAAGACATAGGCAACACACATACGGAACGAAATCTTATCATCAGGACAAACATAGACAACATAAGCTAACCAGATATACATCGTGCTTGCTTTTATCACATATTTGAACCAACGCTTACCAGATAAATATCATGCTAGCTTTTTATCTTTGTTGCAACATACGGCTACTAGTTATATATCGTGCGTTTTGCTCATTTTGCAATATTCGCTTACAAGGTTATATACTGTGTAAGCTTTTTGCACTTTTGGCAAAATACGATTATCAGTTATATATCGTGCTAGCTATTTGCTGATATTGCTTCCTTTTTCTTTCCAGTTATTTATCGTGCTAGAGTTTTGCACAATTGGCAACAAACGCTTACCAGCTAAATAACATGCTAGGTTTTGCACGTTTGACAGCATACGCTTACCATTTACATTTGGTTTGGTTTGTTTAGGTTTTACATCCTATGAACAGCTATGGTCACTTGAGGCAGTGCCAGGTTTCGGTGGTGGAGGAAAACCAACGACCTACAGCCAGTACCTGGCGACTGCCCCACGTAAGTCTAGAACCCGCGATCAAGTGATGGAGGGCTAGTGGAAACAGAATGTCAGACGCCTTAACCTCTTGGCCACAGCAGCCTAATTACCAGTAACATAGCGTGCTTGCTGATTGGTCATTTTACAGCAAACGCCTACCAGCTTTATATCATGCTAGCTATTTGCGCTTTTTGCAATTGCTATATGCACTAACCAGTAACATATCGTGTTCTTTGTGCATTTTGCAACATTCGCTTATAAGTTATATATCGTACTAGAATTTTGCACATATTGTAACATACGATTACCAGTTACATAGCGTACTTGCTGTTTGCGCAGTTTGCAAAAAACGCCTACAAGCTATATATCATGCTAATTTTTTGCGCTTTTTGCAACATACGCTAACTAGTAATATATAGTGTTTCATGCGCATTTGGCAACATTTGCTTTCAAGTTAAATATCGTGTTTGCTTTAACACATTTGAAAACATACGCTAAAAAGTCATAAAGTATTTTGCAATTTTGCATTGCTTTACATCACTAGCTTTTGCACATTTGGCAAAATCCTATTACTAGTTACACATCGTGTTTGCTTTTACACATATCGGAACAAACGCTTTCCATGAAATAACGTGCTTGCTCTTGCACATTTAGTAATATACGCTTTACAGTTAGGTATCGTGTTAGCGTTTCGCCCACTCTTCAACACATGATTACCAGTTATATATCGTGCTATGGAAACACTCGCTTACCATTAATATTCCATGCTTGTATTTGCACATTTGACGTCATACAAGTCACATATCGTGCTACATTTTGCAAATTTGACAACATACGATTACCAGCTATGAATCGTGCTAGCTTTTTGTGCATTTGTCAACATTCGCTTACAAGTTATATATCGTGTTTGCTTTGACAAATTTGAAACATACGCTAAAAGATGTGTACCGTGCTTGCTTTTTTCAAAGTTTGCAACATACTTTTACCAGCTACATACCTTTGCTAGCTATCGCACAATTGGCAACTCATTACAACTTATTACACATCGTGCTGCTTTTGCTCTTTTTGGAACATACCCTCTCCAGTAAAACAACGCGCTTGCACTTCTAAGAATTTACGCTTACCAAATAAGTATCGTGCTAACGTTTTGCACACTTTGTAACATAGAATACCAGCTTTATATCGTGCAAGTTTTTGCACTTTTGGCAATATATAATTACCGGTTACATATCGTGCTAGCTTTTTGCACAATTGGCAACATACGATTACGAGTTATGTTTCGTGCTAGATTTTGTATATTTTGCAACATGCGATCCCATATAATTATCCTGCAAATCTTTTGCACATTTTGAAACATTCGCTTTCCAGTTATGTACCGTGCTAGCTTTTTGCACATTTGGCAACATACGCCAACCAGTTACATAGCTTGCTTGCTGGTTTCGCATTTTGTATCAAACGTCTAACAATTTTATATCATGCTAGCTTTTGTACTTTTTGCCACATCCGGTACAAGTATTTGGTATTCTTTGAGCATTTGGTAACATCCGCTTATGCTTTTATATATCGTGCTACCATTTTACACATCTAACAACATGTAATGTGATTACTAGCTACATAGTGTACTTGCTGTTTGCGCATTTTGCATCCAACTCCTGCCAGCTATATGTCATGCTAGCTTTATGCGCGTTTTGCAACATTCACTTACCAGTAATATATCGTGTGCAACATACGATTACCATTTACAAAGTGTGCTTACGGTTTGGGCATTTTGCAACAAACGCCTACTAGCTATATATTATGCTAGCTTTTCGTGCTTTTTCCAACATACGCTTACCAGCAATATATCGTATTTTTAGCGCTTTTGGCAACATTTGCTGACACGTTATATATCGTGCAATTTGTTTGCACATTTTGGCAGCATACGATTACCAGTTATGCTTTTTGCTAGTTTTTGCACATTTGGCAACATTCGATTACCAAACATATATTGTGCAAGTCTTTCGTACATTTTGAAACATTCGCTTTCCAGTTATGTATCATTTAATTTCATTTCAGCATGTATCGTGCTAGCTTTTGGTACATTTGGCAACATACGCCAACCAGTTTCTTAGCTTGCTTGTTGGTTTCGCATTTTGTATCAAACGTCTAACAATTTTATATCATGCTAGCTTTTGTACTTTTTGCCACATCCGGTACAAGTATTTGGTATTCTTTGAGCATTTGGTAACATCCGCTTATGCTTTTATATATCGTGCTACCATTTTACACATCTAACAACATGTAATGTGATTACTAGCTACATAGTGTACTTGCTGTTTGCGCATTTTGCATCCAACTCCTGCCAGCTATATGTCATGCTAGCTTTATGCGCGTTTTGCAACATTCACTTACCAGTAATATATCGTGTGCAACATACGATTACCATTTACAATGTGTGCTTACGGTTTGGGCATTTTGCAACAAACGCCTACTAGCTATATATTATGCTAGCTTTTTGTGCTTTTTCCAACATACGCTTACCAGCAATATATCGTATTTTTAGCGCTTTTGGCAACATTTGCTTACACGTTATATATCGTGCAATTTGTTTGCACATTTGGCAGCAAACGATTACCAGTTATGCTTTTTGCTAGATTTTGCACATTTGGCAACATTCGATTACCAAACATATATCGTGCAAGTCTTTTGTACATTTTGAAACATTCGCTTTCCAGTTATGTATCATTTATTTTCATTTCAGCATGTATCGTGCTAGCTTTTGGTACATTTGACAACAAAAGCTTATCATTTATATATCAGGTTTGCTTTTACACATTTGCCAACACACGTTTACCAGTTATATTTAGTGCTTGCTGTTGCACAAAAGGCAACCATCTGTGGCAACATACACTTTTCAGTTTTACTACGTAACTGCTTTTGCATATTTCGCACATGAAATGTTTAGTTATAAATCGTTTTTGCACATTGAGCAGCATTTACTCTCAAGATACATATCGTGCTTGCATTGCAAATTTGGCAAATAACGCATTTTGATACTAATTATATCGAGCTTTCTTTGCTCATTTGACAACAAACGAGAGGTAGTTATATATCGTGCTAGCTTTTTGCGCATTCGGCCACATTCGACTTCTTTTGCATATCGTGTGAGCCTTTTGCACATTTAAGAATTAACGCTTTTTCATTTATATATCGTGCTAGTTTTCGGCACATTTAGCAACATGCTTTTACCAGTCATATATCTTTTTACACTTTCGGCAACATGTGATTACTAGTTATATATCGTGAACCTTTTTGAACATTTGGAGGCATGCTTCTTCATGTTATATATTGTTAAATAAGTTTTAAAACATTCGGAAACATACCTCAACACTTATATCGCGTGCTGCCTGTTTGTCATTTGTCATTATACATTTGCCAGTTATATATCATGCTAATATCTCTACATGAAGGAACATGTAATAACCAGTAATATATCAGGTAAGCTTTCTACACTTTAAGTAATATTTGTTAACCTACCGGTAATCCGTTGCATAAATTTAGCAACTTAAACTCACGTGATTTTGATCAGTCTTTAAAAAGTTTTTGTGCTAGGTGTTGCACATTAAGAAACAAAAGTCTACTTGTTATGTATCATGTCTCTCTTGAATAGAGCAATACTTGACTATCGATAATAAATCCTGCAATTTTTGAATGCTATTTTACACCTGTTAAAGGGTTATACATTATAATTATGAGCGTTTGCAGACTTGGCAACATTTCAATTTATTTTATTGCAGTTTGTCATTTTAACTTTTACACCTTTGCTACGTTTAGCAAATTTACACATTTTGACACATAGATTAAGGTGTTATAGGTTTTGCACATTTATATCAATAGTAAGATATCAAGCCATATTTACGCATTTGGAAACAGCAGTGTTAACAAAATATATGATACTATCATTAGAATACGAAAAATAAATTGCAATACCATTGACACCTACGAAGATAGTAGCTTAGCAAATAGGCTAGCAAGGAATTGATTTGTGTATGCATTTCTATGCGTAGAGTTTAATAACCAATTTTTGGTGATGTTAAAACACTTATAGAAAATTGTAAATCAATATTAAATATATTATATTCATACACCAAAACACAATCTTGTTTATCAAAAAAGCAAAATCTTTATCACATTACAAAATAATGATAAGATTGGAATACCTGGAGTAACATTTCCAAACTGTTGCCCAGAAAAAGAATACGTTGAAGCTATTCTACACTTCATTGCAAAAAGATTAATATTTTAATTATGAAGAAGGTGGATACAAAATAAACCGATATAACTGAAAATAACTCTAAAATATAATTTGCCTCATTGACAATTTGCTTGTATAGAACATATAAAGATGTAATTCTTTGATATGAGACATGTTGTACACTTAAGGGATCCCCCGTTTACTTTGATTGCTAATCAATGAAATACTTCATTACATAATAGTGAATTTTATCTCTATCGCCGAATTATATGCGTGAATTTGTTATTCATTACAGTGCTATCCTATTTATATCCGAAATCTCCGCCGTTTTTCCAAAACATTTTCAAGCTCGTCGTGAAAGTTTAGCTTTTTAAGAGCATTATATATATCGCTATGGGTGAGATTTTTTTTACGCTGAAGTGACATATTGGTATACTCAAATGACATATCTTCGGCATTTAGACTCCTGTGAGGTTGTTCATGTTCTTCAGTTAGAAGCTCCATTTTGTACTTTTCAAGACCCATATATTCAGCAAACTTTTTGTATCGTTTTTTGGCGGCGAGCACTTTCGACAAATGCCTTATAAAGCATTCGGATGGACGTTCTGAAAGGACATGAAGCAAACAAGTTTTAAGTATATTTTCTTAGTATTTTATTCTTAGTTCTTTTTAGCAAATAATATCGTTAAAACACATCAAAATGGAATAACAAATAATTGGCATTTAACACAATCATCTTGATTTTTTTTGGAAAGTTTATCATGCTAAGTTTTGCAGTACTCATTAATCTAAAGACAATGCAAAAAATAACGTTTTCGCTATAATATGACCATGTAGAAAGGATAGATAATTTTTAAATCACTATTTATCAGGTCTGTTAAATTCGAAGTTGACTTATTATCGAAGAAAAAATATGAAAACCCTTGGAAAGCATATCACAATGAGAATTATATAAAACAATTATGATGGGCTAATGTTAATAAATAGCTTTTAAAAATATATCAAAACTTATTTCTCTTAAAAACATTGCATTTACATTTTTTTCATATGTCCACGTGTGAAAGGAAGGATCTTACACCCATTTTTATTTCATATGAAATTTATGAAACTCGTCACGAAGTTTTCTTTTTAGCTCGCCAGAGGCAAGGTAAATTGAAAAATTCTTAGATTCGTTTCACACGTCTTATATAAAATGGAAACTTATGTAAGATCCTATATATAATCTTGTCATTTTCAGGATAAATATATTACATATCGCAATGATTTAAATCAGAGTTAATTATGATTAAACATGTTTTAAGTAAAAATATGTAAGACATACTTTTCTCGTCTTCCTTTTGCAATAGGTATTGCATGTGTTTTTCTTCTCCTTTTGTAGAAGGTTGTGACAGTTGTCGCTTTAATGTTGGATTACGTTTTTTAAATGATTCCTCTCCATCCTTATCAACGTCGTTATCGAATCCAAAATCATTGTTGTCATAGTTCCTAAAGGATACATGACGTGTTCGCTTCGGTACAAGTGGGAATTTCTCGTTCTCACGTATGTCTCTAAGAAGACCGTCTACTTCCTCAGGATTTCCCAAGGCTGTATTTTCAGATTTTTCTCCGCTGGTGTCTTGTTCAATTTCAATATTGTTCAATGGCTTGTGTTCATCTGGCGTTGAGTCATCTCGTTTCCCTAGAAGAAAAAATGGAATATAGTCAGTAAAGCTTGTTTGATGAATCTGGTGATTTTTTTACTTTTCTTAGAGATTATTATTCCATATTGGCTTTGATTTAATTGTTTTAAGTTATACGATTTAGGGCAGACTATCATTTATCATATCATTGTTTTAAAAAAATAATTCCTTGTATATGTGAGGGGTATGTGACTAATATATAACAATGCATATTTCTTCATAGACTTTCCTTTTCGCTTAACAACAAAATAGCACAAAAGCATTAATTTCCGAATGTATGTTGAAAATACTACGATTAGAATATTTATGGTATATGAGACAAAGAAGTATATTTATTGTATATCTTACTAGGGCACTTCTGGACGATTTCTTTTTTATAACGTATGGCAAGTACGACCACCATTACGACGACTGCTGTTACCAGCAGAGCCACTAAAACGTCGGTCACTTTCTCTTTGTGTAGGTCTTCATCTACGAAGAAAATCAACACATCTTTATGCACTTAATTGTATTTACATTTGTATTGCACACGTGTTTGATTAATAACCTAGGCTAAATTGTTATGACGGCATTACGATGTTTTGGGCAAAAATCTACTCATTTCCTATATTTTCTAGAAAATACCGCGCTACCCTGCTCTATACTTTATCGGTAAATATCGGATTATAACATGCTTCATGATTCAATTAAAACACTAATATTTGCATTTCTAATTTTAACGTAGATGTTATATTATAATCTATATTTCTTTTTCTACTTTTTTTTTTAAAATTATTGGTTATAGTGTTTTCAATCCTTATGAATAAGGAACTTTTTAATTTAGAAATATTATACCAATGGAAATATAAGCTTGATTATAACTGTAGACATTTTGTCATATTTACCTTTATGTTTCTGCCCGGCTTGCACGTATTCATAGGAATCTGATGAAGTTATTAATCTAATAGAAGAAAAGACATAAAATATATTAGTATTCTTTTCTAGAAACGCAAAACAACATATCTACATTGTTGTTTAACACTGTAGTGTTACATACTGATCAAATAATAAGACTTACAAAATTATTTTTCGGTGATCAACATATGAGGTAGGACAAAACAAAGGTAACGACAATGATGTTCAGAAATCTATTTACCTGTTTAGAATCAATAGAACAATACTTCAATGTTGTTTAAATGTATACTTATATTGTAGCCTTATAAAACTCGAAATCGGTTGAAAAAAGCATGCAATATTTGTACAATTCGCATCCATGAATGTATATACATTGCGATCCAGGGATTCATATCATTTAATAGACAATTTGCCACTATGATCATGTCAGAGTATCGAGCCGTTCATTACTGCAACATCGAATCGTCTTTTTATAAGAACGGGGACTTGGCGTAGTGGTGTACGCGTTAGGTACTTCTGGCTAGGCGATTAGGTGCCGTAGATCGTGAGTTCGAGGCCCGAATAGAGCACAAGTCAAAAATTGTCTTCCTTCGTTAATTGTGTTACTTTGTTAAATATATATATATATACACTACAACATAATTACAACAACATCGTAATTATGAAATAAGTGAATAAAAGAGTGAATACAGTACAAAGCAGTGAAGAAATCTACAGATTTAAAACAAAGCTGTGAATGTTGGGAAACATTTGAATCCACTCGGTCAACAAAACTTATAACGTTGTTGAAAAGTATTACGCTTGAAACACCTGAAGCAACGTCTACAATTATTTTATGTCAACTGTAAACCTTCAAATCTGTTCCAACAAATAAAACCCTGTTTAAATCTGCTTCGATATAACGTGTTGCGTGGTGGTATAAAAAGCGACACAGCGATTTCATAGAACGTTTAACAAACAACTTTTTCAAACTTTCCATAAAAACGCTTTGTACATTTATTTATTTGTTGTAATGCTTAAACATGAAAAGGTATTTAAATACAACGCTTGCATACCTTGCCTGAACAGTGCTAACTGTGTTGATGCATTTTGTGTCCTGTTTCTTCGTACATGCTTCGTATTCTTGTAGGCCCGAATCAGAACATGTGGTACAAGCGATGCAGTTCCAGTAGATATCTCCGTCAGGGTTATAGGTGCCCTCACTACAACGCCTACATTTTGGACATTTAGTGGCACCGTTTAAACCCATTCCCAAATCTGCTCCCTGTAAGACAGTAGAGGGAATTATTATGCTATATAGCAAAATTATTCTATTGTGGAACCAAGTAAATAGCATTATATAATTGAGATTAAAACTAATTAACATTTGTCAGCATACCATAATTCTAACCTAGGTACGATACAACTAAAATGCATATTTCTTAACGTTTTCTTCAGAAAGGTAAGTATGAATAGCTTATGTATCACAACCAGTTAGTGTTTGTGTATGTGACGTGTTAATGACTACGTACCCTGTCACCTTCATCAGATAAATAACCATTGAAGTGTTAGGATAAACATTTAACTGTTATAGAGGCATGTCATCATTACATTTGCGTGTTGTTAAATGTATACTGCTGATAAGTTTACCTGTAAGTCTGGCTCCTCACCGGACCAACACCTGTCACACGCCTTACATCTTTGTATTTGCTGCACATAGTACTCATGTTTTTCGGAGTCACAAAATACCTCTCTTTTGGGTCGAATCGATTTGGTCTGGATTCCAGTTAGAATACCAATTAATATCGCAGTCTGGAAGACTACATGTTTTACAGCTGAAATGTAAATAAATATGTACATGTATATATATATGTTTTAAACCTTTTTAACTCGACAAATGTTAGTAAATAAAATCGGAAGAAGTAAGACTGAAGGATAATTGTTTGTTTAAACGAATGAAGACAAACTAAAATGTTTTTCATAATTAACATAAAAAACGAAAACACATTTATAATTTAATTGAGTGAAATCGGAAGAGAACTGAAACCAAGGATCCTCCTGCTACTAGTACTAAACTGTATATAGTTACATAGAGAAACCATTGACACTTGTATAAGACAAATTATATATATATAATGATTGAATAACTTAATTTAATTCATTTAAAATGATCTGATAAACAACTGAAAAAAGAAAAGATCAATTTAATCTTTAAGAAAGCTAAACTTTACTCTACCCCTAGGTCTCAAATTCTCGTTATAGTTACTTAAACTTTTGATAAACACTGAAAAATAAAACCGGTAATATCGGTCAGTCCATAAAATGACGTTATGAATAATTATGTGGTATTCACAATAAATACATTGTAGAACTTCGCCTAAATTTCGCCAAAACTGTGGTATTAAACTCATATTCGGGTACAGCCGATCCTCTCCGGGGCTCCGAATTTCTTAACCATTTCTTTTTATGTAAGCATATGTAAGACGAGGTTATCATTCGTGATGTTTGTTGTTATCATATCTGACAGATAAAAAATGACCTATCAAAACACTGATTGTTATAGTATTTCTTTGTGCAGAAGCCTTTACCGTTACATTTACTGCATACAGATTTGTCATTCTAATAACCTGCTCACAACCTGGATGATGAAATTGAAAATTCAATTGTGTGATGTCTCGAATAAAAATGTTTCTATAATGTGATACCTCAAACACATACGAAACTATAATGTTTTCTTAATATCGTGTGTTACAAATAAGTGGCATAGAGTTTGCGTATTTCTGGTCTATGTTAGTAGTATTGCTATGTTAATGTAAATATACATGTGAAATAGCATAAGTAGACGTGGAACCGAAAGTAAAAAAAACAACACCACATTATAAAATATGCTGGTTGTACATTGAGGTATGTATACATGTATAAGTAACCACACAGTCAGCCTTGTGATCTTTCGGGGTCTGCAGAGTTTACCATTCCATAAAATCTTTAAATCCATACCATGACATATTGGAGAAATAGTTATTCTCTTCTGTATTGAAGTAGCTAAACCCGGGGAAAGAGGCATAGCTGCAGATGCCTAAGAAGGATCTCAAGAGACTGACAAATTTCAACGTTATTATATTATGTATAGTTACATTGATATGTACCTTGTGAAAAATAAACTCAATAAAGAACGTTGAACTTGAACTAAAATAAAGAAAGGCTGTAATATTTACAAGGAGAAATATGTGGAAAAAAATGGTATTCCCTATTCCATCTAAACAGTATTCAATTTCCCTCATATCTTATTCTAAAATTAACTAATTATCTAAGGGTGATATTGAATCAGTCGGAAAACTTTTGTTAAATATCAAAAAGTAATATGCCTTCTCGGTTGTATCATAACAATGTTTTTATACAATACTAGCTACTATTCATGAGACTTGCTATATTTACGCCTGGCCACACCCATTCAATATTATAATCACCTGAAAGAAGACATGGCAATTCGCCAACAAAAAGGACAATTGGGTGCATAGGGTTTTTATTAACTGAGAGACACTATTGTTATCTACGTATCAAAGCAAACTGAAGGAATTTTATTGTGTTTGTGTTTCTAAAAATATAATGACGATAAGGGCCAAAATGTACTCAGGTGTTCTCCGCGACCTCACTGTAGTATTATCAGTATGTACTTTCTGACACAGAACACGTACTTTTAAAAATTGAGTCATCAATTTGGGTTTCTTGTGTTTTAAGTCCTATTAAGGGGGAGCTACGATTACCATTGGTATTAACAGGCTAATTTTTCATGTGTAAAATTTAAGAGCGACAACCTCCGTACTGCACTTAATTAACAATTTCATGTTTTTGCCCAAAATGTATTTTAAGAAGAAGTGTGTTTATGTAGTTTTTTATGGTTGCATACACCTAGCTTTTGTTACATGATCAAATAATTTTGCATATACATAATTCATTACTCGGATAAAGACGTGATAGAAACCTACCGAGGTTTTTGTGAAACTCTTTTTTTTATAACTCCAAAACTCCTTCCTAAACAACATTTGTCATGCTTCAATTTGACTAGGTTGACTGTGCTTGAATACAATTTGCATGCTTTCTGTGTGTAAACTTTTGTCATGTATTTTTGGTATAGGATACCCAATGTCTAGTGTAGTAAAACCTTACCTGGCTATACAGGTAAACAGTTGCATTGTTAGCTTGAACAAATTTTAGCCACCAAAGTAATTTTTACTCCACCTGTGTTTAGGAAGTATTTTTGGCGTTATTAAAAAGAGTTTTACAAAAACCTCGGAAGGTGTCCATTTTGTATATATCCTTATAATGAATTATGTATATGTAAAAATGTTTAATCATGTTATAAAAGCTGGGTTGATGCAACCATAAAAAATACAAAATTACACTTTTTCTTTTTAAAAAACGCTTTTGAGAAAAAACATGAAATTGTAAAAAGTTTGTTCACTAATCAAACGTGCAAGCATAATTGAAGTGCTCTTCAATTCTACACATGAAAAATTAGTCTGTTTTTACCTATGGCAAACGAAGCTCACCCTTAACAGATGCGATCATGCCAGGATTTGGTGGTGGAGGGAAAATGGAGTGTCAGGAGAAAACCACCGACAAGCGGGCAGTACCTGCCTACTTCCCTACTTAACCTCGAACCCGCAACCCAGAAGTTAAAAGCTAGTAATCGTAGACCCAAGTACATATATCTGATATGGTACATACATGTTCGAAATGCCAGCGTAATGGTTAAAAATCTTAAACGGAATTTTTTTCGCCAGAACTTTATTGGAACCTTGCATAGACAATTGTTTAGTCCACAGAATACATCTGCTAAAAAACCATAGAACCGGGTCGTGGGCGCGG
>JAULCA010192936.1:0-14325 GCA_032360845.1 Crassadoma gigantea | reverse complement strand
ATGACGATTTTATTTTTGCTTTGTTCGTTTCTATGTTCTTATTCACATATCACGTTTCAATGTTAATTAAATAAAGTAATTGAAGAGGATTTACCTGGCAGGGTAGTTGTTGTTGTAGGTGATGATGTAGTTGTGGTTGTAGGTGATTCGGTAGTTGTAGTTATTGGTGGTTCCGTAGTTGTAGGTGGTGAGGTAACTGTAGTTGTAGTTGTAGGTGGTGTGGTAGTTGTGGTTGTAGGTGATTCGGTAGTTGTAGTTATTGGTGGTTCCGTAGTTGAAGGTGGTGAAGTAACTGTAGTTGTTGTTGTAGGTGGTGTGATAGTTGTTGTTGTAGTTGATGTTGTAGTTGTAGTTGTAGGTGATGTTGTAGTTGTAGTTGTAGGTGATGTTGTAGTTGTTGTTATAGGTGATGTGGAAGTTGTTGATATCGGAGGTGGTGTGGTAGTTGTTGTTGGTGGTGTGGTAGTTGTTGTTGAAGGTGGTGTGGTAGTTGTTGTTGTTGAAAGTGGTGTGGTAGTTGTTGTTGTAAGTGGCGTGGTAGTTGTTATTGTAAGTAATGTGGTAGTTGTTGTAGGTGGTATGGTAGTTGTTGTAAGTGGTGTGGTAGTTGTGGTTGAAGGTGGTGCAGTAGTTGTGGTGGTAGAAGGTGAAGTAGTTGTAGTTGTAGGTGGTGTGGTAGTCGTGGTTGTAGCTGGTGTGGTAGTTGTGGTTGTAGGTGGTGTGATAGTTGTTGTAGTAGGTGGTATGGTAGTTGTTGTAGGTGGTATGGTAGTTGTTGTAGGTGGTATGGTAGTTGTTGTAGGTGGTATGGTAGTTGTTGTAGGTGGTGTGGTAGTTCTTGTAGGTGGTATGGTAGTTGTTGTAGGTGGTATGGTAGTTGTTGTAGGTGGTGTGGTAGTTGTTGTAGGTGGTATGGTAGTTGTTGTAGGTGGTATGGTAGTTGTTGTAGGTGGTATGGTAGTTGTTGTAGGTGGTGTGGTAGTTCTTGTAGGTGGTATGGTAGTTGTTGTAGGTGGTATGGTAGTTGTTGTAGGTGGTGTGGTAGTTGTTGTAGGTGGTATGGTAGTTGTTGTAGGTGGTATGGTAGTTGTTGTAAGTGGTGTGGTAGTTGTGGTGGAAGAAGGTGAAGTAGTTGTAGTTGTAGGTGGTGTGGTAGTCGTGGTTGTACGTGATGTCGTGGTTGTGGTTAAAGATGTTGAAAGCTTAGTCGTGGTTGTGGATGGTGTAGTAGTTGTAGTTGTGGTCGGTTCGGTAGTTGTGTTTGTGGTTGGTTCGGTAGTTGTAGTTGTGGTTGGCTCGGTAGTTGTGTTTGTGGTTGGTTCGGTAGTTATGGTTGTGGTTGGTTCAGTAGTTGTAGTTGTGGATGGTTCAGTAGTTGTTGTTGTGGTTGGTTCGGTAGTTGTTGTTGTGGTTGGTTCGGTAGTTGTTGTTGTGGTTGGTTCGGTAGTTGTAGTTGTGGTTGGTTCGGTAGTTGTGTTTGTGGTTGGTTCGGTAGTTATTGTTGTGGTTGGTTCGGTAGTTGTAGTTATGGTTGGTTCGGTAGTTGTTGTGGTTGGTTCGGTAGTTGTGTTTGTGCGATAAGGTGTTGTTGTTGAATAAGGTGGCGTGGTTACTGTTGTAGTTGGTATGGTTGTCGTTGTTGTAGTTATAGTTGTGGGAATAGTAGTTGTGATTTCTTTCACGGTAATCACAGCTACTGTCGAGATGACGACGGTAAACTGTCCAAAAGTGCCTCGGTCCGGATCTGTTACGTCTACTACAATAACTGCTTTGATGGCAACTAGGAACGTATCGCTGTCTGAGTTGGTCACGGCGGCGAAAAAAACTCTGAATAGGACTTTCACACTCCCCTCACTGTATCGTTTTGAATATAAATAAAAGAATACAATTATATCTTTATTATTTATCGTGATAGGCACGTGTGATAGATTTGCATTTAGCACAATTATGTTTTGCGATATACATATCACGAAACTATGCTACATTTATCATAAATGTGAATGAATGCATTTTCTATTTTTAATGAGTAGTTTAATTAATGGGTCGTGTTTTAAAACCAAATGATAAATAGATATTTATTTACCTTAAGGTAGTGTTTCGCTTTGCTATATCACTTAAGTCTACTTACGTCAAACTCATGACCTCACATTGTGCGTATTGGCCCTTCAGGTTGTTGCCTTTAGCCGCATATGCTTGCTTAACCTATGGGACATAAGATGCAAGCATACATATTTGCCGTTACTATAGAGCAACGCATCAGCACAGATAAATACTTGCCGTACTCACAGAATATAAGAATATCATTATTTTCCGTAACAGTGGTACATAAAATGCATTAACGACATCTGTACTTAATAAAAACATGTACATTGATATTTACGGTTACTTAATGCTATATTGCATCAGATAAATCAATATTTGCCGTAACTGGATAATATGTGGTTTATAGATACCGTGGTACAACAGATCTCAATTGATATTTGCCATTACTATATATATGTAGATACTGCATTTCATACAATACATTAGTATTTGCCGGAACCAGATAAAGTTTTACATACAAAACATCGGTATTTGCCGTAAACAGATAAAGTTTTACATACAAAACATCTGTATTTGCCGTAACCAGATAAAGTTTTACATACATTACATCGGTATTTGCCGGAACCAGATAAAGTTTTACATACAAAACATCGGTATTTGCCGTAACCAGATAAAGTTTTACATACATTACATCGGTATTTGCCGTAACCAGACAAAGTTTTACATACAAAACATCGGTATTTGCCGTAACCAGATAATGTTTTACATACAATTCATTGGTATTTGCCGTAACCAGATAATGTTTTACATACAATAAATCGGTATTTGCCGTAACCAGATAAAGTATTACATACAAAAAATATATCTGTACATTGTATTTGCCGTTACTAGAGTTATTATTATTTTATTTCAAATTTTCAGGTAAATTTTACCTGAAATTGTTTAAGCACAAAATGTCCAATACAAGTGAACCATCGACCTGCATTTGACATGCAATTTACCCGGGGTTGACATGATGAAATCGTTTATGTCAATTTCATGTCAGGATTTTGAAATAATAAAGGATAGTTTTGTTTTTTTTCCCATCAAAAACAATATAAATATTTGTAGAAAAACGTCACATACATTTTTTACCGGCATTCGATCTAAGTCTTGCCAAGGATAACTCATGAATGTCCGGAAACTCGTTTCCATTGAGTTTCCTGAAAGGTATGTAAGGCGTTATCGCTTGCTGTAATTATGGTACATACATTTACTATTTATGATATATTTATAGTTTTCCGTGCCTACAGTAAACAACACATAAATGCTACGTATATAGATGAGTGAAACAGAAGAATCTTATAAACCCTACCGCACACTGAATAGCATAGTGGAAGTATCTTATAAACCCGAACACACACTGAATATCATAGTGGAAGTGTCTTATAAACCCTACCCCACACTGAATATCATAGTGGAAGTATCTTAAAAACCCCACCACACACTGAATATCATAGTGGAAGTACCTTATAAACCCTAACACACACTTAATATCATAGTGGAAGTATCTTATAAACGCTACCCTACACTGAATATCATAGTGGAAGTATCTTATAAACCCTACCACACACTGAATATAATAGTGGAAGTATCTTATTAACCCTACCACACACTGAATATCATAGTGGAGGAATATGGACACAACTATGGAGAGGTTTGTAATGACATTTTTAACGACTTCTTCATTGCCACTCATTCATAAATGGGAGCACTATACCATTTATAGCATCAAAAATGTTGATATTGATTTTATTCTTATATATTTACATTTCTGTTGCATTGACTCCAGATAACACTGCCAACTCAAACTATTTGCATGATTCAATAAAAGCAAGTGTGTAGTATTATTAACAGTACTTCATGTACCGTTACCCCCGTACACACACACTCACACACCCTCACACCCACACACCCACACCCACAAAACGAGATTGTTTATCAACAGTTAAAATACATGTAAATATATATTAATAGTCCTTTTTTCAGCAAGAAATCACCCTGAAACTTACGTCCGCGTATTCAGCGTCTAAAATACATCGTGAGCTAACTGGAGCTACAGACATTTGTAACGAACCCCTGTGCTTTAGCTAATGTCTGACAGCGACGTCGCGGACGTGTCCCTAGAATATGAAATGACTGTGGTTTTGAATCAAGGCACATCATATTTTCGTCGGGCCACCGAAGCGTGTCTGCTATAAGGTCCTATAACAGGTCCTTTTCAACAGAACAGAATAATTCACTGTCCTATAGAATCTTGAAAAGCTTAGCCGCTGCACAACTATTTTTAACGGTCAGCTATCTCCACGAACACGGAATAAATTTCAGACTTTTTGCAACTAAAATCTTTTACATGGATTTTTTGTTTTAAATTAAGATCTACTGTCAATCAAGATAGTTAAACATGCTGATAATGTAAATGTATCAAAAAATATGCAAAGTGGAACAATATGTTAATTACTCAACTGTGTATTTCGTCACCGTTGAAAACGCATAATCTTTTCCGCTAAAAAGGCTGTTCAATTAATGTTGTTCTCATGACGGTGTTTTGCTTTTTAACGTACAAAAACCCACTATTTTTCGTCATTTCAAATAACAAAAATGGATGTGGCTAAGATGCAGTTAACGCGCATCATGGATTATGTTTGAACGGAACTGTGTTGCATACCCTCATAAATGTTAAAATAGGCATGTCAAACCTTAAACTAATGCATTATTTTTTACATACAAAAATGTTCATACAAACATTCATTACAGAAAAGATGAAAAAAATGATTATTTCCTTGATCTGTCGTCTTGACTTTGCTCTTTTGAATAGTTTTTTTCTGTCCGATTTGACATGTTGTCCTAAATCTATGCATGTCTCAGAACAAGTGTTAAATGTTTTTTTCCCCTATAAAGATGGACCGGGCATATTGTGTTTCCATTATCATAATACATGTACTGCTTATCTTATTTTTTTTTAATTGCATCTTAGCCACATTTAAGGGAGAAATAAAGTTTCCTGATTTCCGGCTAAACCGATGTTAAATCAATCCTTCACCAAATAATTTTCCGGTCTGCGATCCTAAGCAATAATATGGATTTGAGAACAAAGAGATCAGCTGTTTTAACTCATTCACATTTGAACTTTTCCAGTTCTTAGTTTGGAAGAGTTCATTGTGAAATTTCAGGGGTGAATGTGTTGATCCTATCGAAATATTATGCTACAAATATAATTTCGTATTCATATTCTGTATCATATAAAGAATTTATTAATAGTGACAAATAAACGGTATTCATAATTTGATTAAGCGTTTGTATCAAAAGTAATACGCAAATATCATTCAGTTGGTATTAACCATTGTACCTGCAACAGTATTTAACCGGAAGTTCTCATTCGGCAGGACAGTCAGGAGCTTGGAATATGTGTTGTTATAGTCGTAACTATTTCCAAAAGCATATTATTGAAAAGTATCCCAATATATTGCAATTTGTGAATGCTTTCTCACCTCGTTACAGAAATTATTTTCGAACTTCTTGAATTTTCCCGAGCTTGTATTACTGTATTCTGACTCGTATGTTTCATTCAACGACATACTCATTTCCACGCTTACTGTTTAACAAAACAAAAAATAAAATTACATACAGAATTATATCAACGAACAACATAAATTTTTATAACGTTTTTCTCTAAAAGTAAGGGAATATCAATTTTATATAAATTATTATTACTTTACAAATATATCGTTATACAACAAAAACATATTATCTTGTTTTATTGTATAACGGGATTATTTTACTTTACAGTGATACAAAACAGGAGTGTCATTTAATGTTGCATAAGTCTGTAAATATTTTCGAACAGACAGAAATTATAAATATATGAATAAAAAATATAATGCAATTAATCATGATTAACAATATCTTCTTTCCGTACAACAACAAACAGTATTGTATTGTTATTTACCAGACATACGTAACAATACAATCTTACTTTATCGTAAAACAAAACACAGCACCATATGTTTTACACGATATTATCTTACCGTAAACACGATAAACACAAAAATCGTTCTGTAAATTAAGGTGATGTAGCCTCACCATCAAAATGTCTTAATCGTTAGAATGATGGTTTTTGTTTGTTTTTGTTTTTAATAATGCCCATATTAAGTCAATAAGAAGTATTTCTTAAATCAAAATAGTACTGTACCCTTAAAATGTTTGAATCAAACAAATCATTTACAAGCAGATTTATGACCGAGAATGTATAAGAATAATGAATACTCACCGTCCTTCGTTTGTTCAATCAAGGCTGCTATATAAAGATAAAGCGATACATTATAAGTATTTGCATCTGTCTTTTTTCCAACAAAATACTCTAGACGATGCAAAATAGTCATTGTTAGTCAAGTAGAACCCCAAAACAGATTCTAGGACACCCCGTTGATGTAGAAAGTTAATTTTGAAGATCTTATAGTACCCCGTTTACTTAGTATATCTAGTAAAAACAGACACTCTAATAACACTAAAATTGTAGAAAACTGAAGTAATCCAAACTTTTGAATGGTTGCATACAGAACTAATGATAGTGTATTGTAGTAATACTACTACATGAAAAACATATTTTGTGGGCTAACAAGTCCACAAAATATGTTTTTCTTGTGGTAGTATAATTGCACCCCGTTAGTCGGACGAATTCGTGTGTGTATATAGTAGAACCCCGTGAACCTGTCATGCAAGAAGAACCCTGTTAGTCTAGTGTCATGTACCCTATAAGTTACACCTTTCGGGACTTAAATGAAAGGCTATATCGGTTTATTGAATACAATATAATCAACTGCAGAGGTAGGAAAGTATCTATTCGAGTTAGACCTGGATTTATACCCCGGACCTCCGATTGTTTTATTAACAATCTAACCAGCTGAGCTACCTGGTCACATCAGGTTCCTGTCCAAACTGTGGTACAGTTCTAGCCAAAACAAAATAAAGGGTAGGTAACTTATATACAAACAGAAGAGATTGCAGTAGCGCAAGAATTTTTAATACTTTTTCCACGTTATTAAATATTTAAATACTTGACCAATATGCCTGTTAATACTTATACTTACGTTTGTTCCGAATGCTGACTAAAACGATAGAAGCAATCGCTACTGCCAACACAACTATGATTATGGCGGCAACCATGATCTTTTTCCACGAGGGGTGTTTCTCCTTGTCATACTTTCTACCGGCGCTGTCCCCTGACAAATGCGAATCCGTGTTATAATCTGAATAGTCTGGCCACCATTGAGAGTAGTCTGCGTTGTGATTTCCGGACATCGCGTCAAACTCCGCCCCTCTTGTGCTCCAGCGCGTTGGTATCTGTAAAAGATAATATTAAGTACCGTTTGTTCTCTTTCTTTACATAAATATGCAGGATTCAAAATATGATATTTCTTTTGTGACATGTGATTCGTGATTCTTTCAATTACAAAAAAACAGGAATTTTGAAATGTTTAACATAATTTTTTGTGTATAATTTATTCTGACATTAACTATAGTAAAATAAATTTGACATCCCTCCTTCCTTTAATAAATATACGGCTCAGAGCTAGTATATATCAACAGGGGTTTGCTAAACTAGTAGAGAATCACGAATATACATACATTAGTGTTTTATAACGGTTTATATAAAAATGAAGGGAGCTTAGAGATTAATGTTTAGCTAGTTTTGAGACTCAGATATTCGAGTTCTTGTCTCATCATTTTCACTGTAGGACTAACCAAGGTATTTGAGAACCGTATTTATCTATTAGTAATGGGGAAATTATGAAGAGAGGTTCAGGACTCGTCTTAAAGTCTACAAAAAATTAGATGTGAATCAGAGTCCTTATTTAGTGCAGCAAACCAATCGTATCAAAAGTATTTACTACTCGTCTTCAGAAAAGAGCAATCATGTACAAGATTAGCATCGTACACAGATTCATTTAAGGATTGAATCGTGCAATCGTCGATTTTATGGGGTGATGAATTGAGTTGGTCTTGAACCGAACTTGTTGAACTGCGAAGCACTTCATGTTGAATTTGTTTCAAGACAAACTCAGCTCAACTTCTGTTTTCTTTTTTTTTCTCAATAATTTGAACATGTAAACATCCATCCTGATGGTTTGTCAAAGATTCTGAAGCTTGTGCATGTATTCGTATTTACGTAATTTAAAATACAATATAGTCCGTCATTGAAGTAAATTATGAAGAAATAGAACACAAAAACATATTTTAAACGTCACATTTATATTTTCGTATGAGTTAATACATTAAGAAGTTAAATTTTCTGACGCGTCATCGCGGAAGAATAATGTCTCGACGCAGTGCGCAGGTTCAGCCGAAAGTGTACGGCGGTCATCTTTTTACTTGCTCGAAGTGGAGACCATCATAACGCATGATAGTGTACGCTAGTAGTACGGCTAAATTATGAAGAAATAAAACACAAAAACATATTTTAAACGTCACATTGATTTTTTCGTATGAGTTAATACGTTAAGAAATTAAATTTTCTGACGCGTCATCGCGGAAGAATAAAGTCTCGACGCAGTGCGCAGGCTCAGCCAAAAGTCTACGGCGGTCATCTTTTTACTAGCTCGAAGTGGAGAGTTCTTGAATGTTAAGCTGCAGTAATTGAATGTTATCTTTAAAAGGAAACAAGAACGAAATAATCAGATATGGCAGTTGCTAGACATAATGTATGATAACGATCGAAACTGATGACAGAGAAATTGTCCAACCGTTGGTCAAGGGATTTTGTTAAATTTTTTAACTGCTCACCGAGTACGATATGATTTTAACAGTCAAATTATATGGTCACCAAAACATTCTTAAAACATTTTTTGATTTCATTAAAAGTTTCGCGATAAATAACACTTTAAAGCGCGTAAAAACATACCAACAGATAGAGTATTTTAATAAACAATGTATGTGCCACTACAGGGAATGAAATACTACACCATTATCGATATTTGTGCCTCAGAAATCTGATTTACTAATAACTGTCTCGCTAAATCATGAAAAATGTACTTCATTTTTTAAAAACATAAGTATTATAAAAACATTTTCTGGTTCACATCGTTTGTTTTTGTGTTTACTTATTTATCGTTTGGTTTTTTAGTGTGTTTTATTTTTCGTCTACGGACCCGGATTTCAATTATATTTCAGTTTTCAATCAGGAAGTTTGTTTTTTTACATTTGTAAGTACACGCATGGAATGCTTCGGAAAATAACCTCATTTCCTGTAAATGTGTCTACTTTGGAACTGGTTGGCGAAAAGGATATTGCTTATCTTTGTACAGATCAGTGCAGAGCATATCTTAAAATGCATGACAGTTATATGTGTTTATCATCTATATTTAAGGTATTTAAGGCGAGGTGTCGTTACAAAGAAAACAGGATATGATACACTATTATTAACATTCATACGTAAGGAATCCTTGTTAGTCAACTTCAAACCAAAATACAGGAATGGAATATTTTCAAAAAATATTCACCATCTCTTGCGTGTACATTTTCGGGGAACACACTTTGACTACCAATTATCACTTTCAGATAGGAAGAGGTTGTTTTATAGATAGAATGTTATCCGAAATAAACTTATTTTCTTTTATTGTTACAGATTTAGAACAGATGTGTGAAAAACTATTTCTGAACGTTGTTCAGATCAGCGAGCAACATATCTAAAAAGCTATCCACCTGCTTTAGTTGAGAGTACATAGAAACAGTTCATGTATTTTTACACAAACAATAAAATTGTCTATTGGTATTGTAAAAAATCTTCTCATAAATCATACTTACAAACATGAAAAAAATGTTTAGAAACAGTTTATGTCTGTATAAATTTTACGAATGCATATTGTAAGGGACTTCTGTGATCGTTCTTGGTCAATATATTCACCAATTAAGACCACAGCAAATATTATGCCAATTTCCAGATTGAAATAATGATTAGAGAAAGAAGGATTAAATTAGATTAAATTTAATACATTTAATAGCATGGGTATATAAAGGCCTGTTTTGTGATCCAAACAGCTTTTCATCAGATATTTAGTATTGTATCATAGCACTACAAACTGCATATCAAATTGATTGTGAAGACGGCTCTTACGTGGCTTTTTTGTTGTAAATATTTTGATCTCGATTTTCTACCAGACCTAGACAAAGTACAAAGTGCCTACAATATTAATTACATAAGTACATCAGTAAGTATCTGCAGTGTCAAACTATCAAATAAAGTAATACTCGTGTCGTTTTAGGTAAGGAAATTTAAGAATGACACTGTGTGAAGACTATTTAATTAAGATCTTTAAGAATGCTATCGAGTAATCACATAGCATTTAAATGTCACTAGATATGTTGGTTACCATTTAAACCAGACTGATAACCTTTGATATACGTATTTTTTTCAAATTGCTTTAACGACCTCCAAATCACTCAATGCCTTAGACAGCATTATGAATCCTTATGACCGCGAAGAGAATGTTTTTGTTTGTATGATTGTTACTGGCATTCTTCTTTGTAGTACATACATACTATTATATTGCATGTTTTAGCTTATGTGTAACGTAGTCTGTCCTACATTTTTTTTTAAAATATATCCGGTACATAACTGTTACGTGGATTAATAAGAAGTAATTTATCTGTTCATAAAACAGAATGCACATAACATCACAAGTATTATCATGCCCATGAATACTCTCTCCGTGCTGATGTTTATATTTAATGGAATATGGTTCAGACTCATATGTCGAGTAATTGAGTAAAACCAAGGGACTATTTAGTGCTTCTGAACTAATTGTATGGGTCTATTATGTAAAGTTATTGTGTAGAATTGAAAGTCAAATGTGGCGTTTGTTTATTAGGATTCACAGAAGTTTTGATATATAAGGGTCACAGTCAAATGTTAAATTTATTGAAAGAAACTCAATTTGTGGTTATTACCTATAATTACAATAATTACGTTAGTATATTATCTACACCACAAAAATACCCCCTTTCCACATACTCATTCTACAATATTAATGTGTAATCATAAAGAGTAATTCCTCTAAATAAAGAAATATATTATATGCCTTATTTTGATTATTTAAATTACATAGATTTAGATTTGCAACGTTGTCATTTAACATGACAACGTTGCTATTTAAGAAATAGAGTATAACATATTTATCAGGGATTTAACTTTTATCAAAAGCAGTGTATATTTTGTGTGTTAACGTTTCAAGGTCGACTGATCCCTTTGACAAGCTATGACTGTGTAAGCGATGTGTGTTGTGCCACACATGAGCAGCGATTTGTGTTGCGACACGTACAAACAAACACTTGAAAAAAGTATGAGACGTTTTGTATTTTATTAATGTTATTTTACGACTGATACATTGTTGGTTCAAGCGACTACTGGTATTTAGATATAAACATTAATTTTTCTACAACAATAATGAAAAAAAAATACTGAAAATGATTTTTTTCACTCTTGTTGGTCCGGATGTTAGCGTGTGGGAGGTCTTTGTGTGGGAAGAAATCGGAGTACCCGGAGAAAACCTACGTGCTCGGTAATTGAAAATGACCTCATACATTTTCACTTCCCCTTCCAATCAGGGAGTCGAGCCCCGGCCGTCTTAAAGTAAGGCGGGTGCGTTATCCACTGCGCCACCCGACCACCCCTGATACTGGTATGTTCGTTATTAATCATAATACGTTAATGACAAAATGTCATGCTTATGAACTTCATCAAACTTTCCCAAATTGTAATTAACCGGCAACGAAATCAACCACTTTCAGTTTACTTGTTCAGATCAGCCTTAATTCATATCTAAGATATTTCAAATTGGACATAGTTACTCAGATCTAAATAAGCTGAAATTCCCCTAAGCTAGGTAAGGTTCGATACAGTGCCCATTCTGTAGAATCATCGAACGTAGTTAGAGTAAAGTCAGCCTTCACTAGTTTTAATTAAATTCCCCAGCTGATATTTGCGTCATTAACACTGTCGTTAACACGATGTTCAACATGTTTCCACTGGAACATTAAGGTTAGGGTCTAAAAACGTAGCTTTACAAAATGTTCTTTCTTCAGGAATATTAATGTGGAGTCATGGTTGAACTTATCTTGAAATCACAGTCTGATAAATCTAAGATTTCTTTACAAAGAGATTATTAACAACTATGTATATACTATGTATATATATATGTATATTGTATTTTTTTTTTGAAACCAATAATGTTGTTATAAATTCATTTGATATACCTGTCCTTATGTATTTGAAAAGTGCATAAACGTGTGCTTTTAATTAAACTGAACAAAATTTTCTATTAATAATGTGAATTATTTTTAACAACTTTGTGTTTCATTTCACACTCTGAAAAATTAATTTCAGCAATAAAATCCTGCATAAATGAGTGATTTAGAAAATAATATACTTGTCTTATATGCCTGTGAGAACTACCAGTTTCATAAGTGACCCTAGATCGGGGATATCAGAGGGAATAAATTGATTTAATCTCTATAGCAACTCCCAAGATGTTATCTTTGTCCGTCCTTCTATTCAGGCCTTCCGTTTTGTTGATATGTACTGCCCTATATATGTCAGTGTGAACTGTCAATATGATATATAGGTATGTGTGTCACTAAAACATGTGGACAATGTAACCAAACAGTTTTAACAAAATCAATTTTTGATTCATGTCAACAAGTTTTGTAACATTAACATGCAAATAAATACCAATACACTATACAGTGTACTCTGCTGACACATAAACACACGCATCGTCATGAAATGAAGTATTTTGAGGATCTTACATGCATGTTCATGTCATATTGAATGTATTGAACGCAGTGACGTGGAAATATGTTACGTTATATTTATAGATTATCACATTGTATGTTGAGGGTTTGTCATGAGAACAGTTTTCTCATCGCGAGCACGAAGATAAAGTCGAGAGGCCACCGCATGTGGAAAAATACAATGTGATAATGAACATGAATTTTTTCCTACTTACAGTGTATTATTTATAGATAAACCTCGTACACTTTTTCTACAGACATAACTACTAGAAAGTTTTCAATCTCATCGTCTACTTGATAACCGAACTACTTAATAGTGATGCAGATGTAAAACCACTTTGTCACCACTGTCAAATATTTACACTCTCTAAACATATTGCGTAATATAACGATAATTTGATGTCAAACATAAAAAGGGGTTTTCGAGTTCACAGATCATTTGTTTGCTTAAGAGCTAAACCAACAAAACAATGAAAATCGTCTACGTTATTGCCGGATGTTTATATTATTGTTAACTTACAGAAATGTGAAATTAAAATTAAAGCTTGTTCAAAACCTTTTTAAACGCACTTTTTATATCAAAATATATCCTAAAAAGCCGATTTATCATAAAAAAATTATATGATGAATGTTTGCGACGCTTGTTAGATGTTTATAACGATTATTAGATTTAATAGCATTGAAATGATAGAAAACAATCAATTACCTAAGGATATCGTATTTTTTATTTCCTGGTATCTTTTCAAACAGGTAGTGTCTTAATATTTCTCGAGTCATTTAAATAAATGTTATTTATACTGAATATGGTATCACATAATTTTCTTTTGATATCTTTTATTTAATATTGTAACTAGCACAAGCTTACTTCTAAACAATTTACAGAGCTCTGAACACCCATAAACAATTAACAGAGCGCTGAACACCCATAAATAATTTACAGAGCGCTGAACACCCATAAACAATTAACAGAGCGCTGAACACCCATAAACAATTTAAAGAGCGCTGGACACCCATTTTCTGTCTTGTTCCGTTAAATTAAGTTCGTATATTTACTTCAAAGCAATCTTAAGCAGGATGTAAATTTTCTTATGGTCTTTCAAAATAATTATTGATAATTAATGTTTGATTGTTCGCAGTCTGTAAAATTAGCCAATTTAGACAACTACATGAAATAAATTATCCATCAAAAAGCAACGTACGCTAGCTAGCTGGCTAGACCCATGGGAAGATCACACATCTCATTATAAGCACTGTAAAGTGAAAATTCCTTTACAAGTTACTACGTTCGAACCAGTAAATACAATACTGTTTTGTTCTCTAAAGTGTGTATATCATGAATAGTTATTTAAAAATAAGTGTGTATTCAACAAACGCAAAGAAAACTTAGACCTACAAAGCTAAAAAAATGTCTTTGTTCGTTTGAAAATGTTTGTTTAAGGAGGCTCAACCCTTTCG
>JAULCA010192603.1:171-14331 GCA_032360845.1 Crassadoma gigantea | reverse complement strand
ATATCCCTTTAATTATTAAAACGTTTCATTTCGAACTCAGCTATCTCCTGATAGTGGCATTCGGAACATTGTTTAATTCATGGTAACCACAGGGGAAAACCTCAATCGATTGAAAAGTGATCACAGTTTGTTTTGATGGCAACCATTAACAATTCACCTTTTGGAAATAAAGATAGCAATCTGAACGTAGAATGGATTTTCTTTACATTTATTAATTTCATTGTTTCGATGATGTTAATAAAGGAATAATGAAAGTAGAAAAAAACAACGATTCAACGGGATTATAATAACAAATTGAGTACCTAGGATACGGACGAAATGTGCTAATGCCCTGAACATTGATTGATAGCCGTATCTTCAAATGTTGTTGTGACAGACCCTTTGGTATGTCACTCCTCTCTTTACCTTATTCTACCATGCCCAGCACTACCCAACAAAGAGGGAATAATTCTACCAGGATCAGATACATGCTAGTAACGGGTTATTTAAACATAAATGTTAATTCCGGTAGGCGACATACCTTCCGTGGTACGGTTTAGGGTTATATTGGGTACTTGCCTTTTCATAATGAATTTGACCACCTCTTGGCCACTGCTCATAAAAAATTTGTTTTTCTCGTGAAGTTTCTTCATCCCGACTGATTAGACAAGGACAGATACTTGAAGAAGATTCAGTTCGTGAAAACCAGCATTGCTTACCTATCTGTGCGGAGGTTGGGAAGATAGTCCCCGCTATCTCCAACAGGAGAAATACCATTCCGGGTAGGGATGCTGAGCCCGGCGCAATACGCATCTTCATTTTGTCGAGTATTCACAGACAAAAAAGTACGTCCCACTAAGTGTTTATGAACGACAAAACCCGTAAAATCATATCCGCTTGTTTAATCGCCATCTATATCCCACAATGTACTCAGAACACCTGGACAACAACGACTATTGATTCGTGAGTAGTATCTGATGTCACCGTCTATTCAGGTAGGAGCCAGGTACAGCAGCGTCAGTGCTCGCAGGTAGTTCCAGCCTCGCGGGAAAGGATGGCAGCCATGCTTTGTTTACCCACCATAACGCCATAGAATAGATTTCCCAACGAGTAAAACCATTTGGGTTGTAATGGCTTTTCAGGCTGTCAGCAATCATTGTATTGTTAATATTGTTTAATATAAATAACCTTTTCAATCGTTAGTGCTGGTGTTATATGGTAAACGATTACCTGGTTTACCATTTTCACATTTTATAGTTAGAAAGGAATACACTCTGGTATTTTACCTTTACCAATACTGTGTATTGAAGTTTGTTACTTACCGGTCACAACCGTTTCAACTATAATTAATGTTATCATATTATAGATAAATATAGATAATTTTTCATTAAAAATTAATGTCATTATAATATTTAGTGTATAGTTTGAAGTTCACATTACACAGCCATAACCTTTTACTTGGTAAAGTTTCGGTGAATAGTGCGAAACATTGTCCGACATTGCAACTATATATCAGTGTTCGAAGTAGATAACATAGGGTTTCCGTGTCTGCGATAACGTTGTCTGTATGCAGGTTAATCGATAACAATGGGGATCCTATACAAGATACAACTTTTTCTAAGACCAAATATTAGCTTATCCTTCATATTTTCATCCACCACCTCCCCCTAGGAATCGGTTAATGATGCGGACCTGCCTCGTTTGTATAAGACACGTGCTAGCTAGCTAGCCTTCTTTGTCCCTTTAAACCTCAATATTTACCATTTGATCTCTCTGAAGGCGTGGGATGAAGTCTGGCCCCCTGTCTTACACTTATGACCACATTTGTCCCTCTTTGAGAAAATATCTCTCTCGTAAAGGCTAATATTAGCTGTTTATAGCATACATTGCAAATCATAATGCAATTGTATTAAAGAACGCCTCACAAAGAGTCGTGTAAATTAGTCCAGCCCCACCCAATAACATGATCTAATTAATCCTCGAGGCCCTGGCCATTGGACATTGGTTGAGATAACAGGATGGTTGTCAATAGTAGAATGCATCAGTTTATGAGGTGAATGAACAGTAAAGGATGTATTGACAAACTTTCACTGTATCATCGAACTGAAAACATGCCGCGATTATTTATGTTTGCATTTATTCCTCTTTGGGAGTTTGATCAGAGGTACAAATCTCTCTGAGGATGGTGCAGAGGCTGACATGTCTGTTATCAATTAGAACCAGTAAATATGCGTAACAGTAAAACTGTATACTGGTTGACAGTATCGGTGACAAGACTTTCCATCAAACAGCTGTCATACACCAGGAGACAAAATCGGCCTTCTGTTTGTTTTCATGAGATGTTAATTTTCATTAACGAACATACAGGAAGGGTTCTTTAAAGAGCAAGAAAATGATCTTCCACATATACCGTATATACCCTCCTAACTTAAAATCAAGGACACTGAAGTACATCAGTCGCTTACCACCATATTTACTGACATTATGAAAAACATGAACACCTGACTACTTAACGTTTACGTAAGCGTGATGCTTTCGTATTTACTATCATTAATTCTTAATTCTTTATAATAACATCTTCACTTACCTTGCGTATGGCGAATGTTCCGAAGTGCACTAGCAACGCATTAACAATTTAATTGATATAACAGGCTTTTCTGTAGTATACTAGCAAACCATTTACAATTTCATTAATGTAACAGACTGGTTGATAATACGCTAGGAAATCATTAACAATTTAATTGATAAAACTGACTTTTCCATAGTTCACTAGCAACGCATTAACAATTTGATTGATAAAACATATTGTTCCTTAGCACACTAGAAAATAATTAACAATCTTATTAATATAACAGACTGTTTTGTAGTACACTAGCAAATCAGTATCAATTTAATTGATATAACAGACTGTTCCATAGTTCACTAGCAAATCATTAACACTTTGATTGATATAACAGACTGTTCCGTAGTATACTAGCAACGCATTAACAGATTAATTGATAAAACAGATTGCTCCATTTTACACTAGCAAATAATTAACAATTCAATTAATGTAACAGGCTCTTCCGTAGTACACTAGCAAAACCTCGTGGTTTTCAATTATATTAATATTACTTACAAGGTCGTTTGTATAGCAAGCTTATATTTATAATTAATTATTTCATCATTCTTAGTTTAGCACAGTAAAATCATTAAAGGAATGCCAAAAGGATTGACATAACAAATTATACCTTGATATAATATGAAATTTTATTTACGTTAAAGTCAAATTGTCTACATAGGACGATTCTATGTTATGTCACAAAATTATGTCATAAGCGAAGTTATTGATTATTTGAATATTGATTTTCCCTCGTATGGTAATGAGCAATTAAAGTGATAGAATGTAAACAGCGTATTAGGAAGGGACTTAATTAAACGTCCTTGCCCTCCTAACTCAACAACGAGAAATGTCAGACGGTGTTGGCATGACTAATCAACACGGACTTCAACCCAGTAGTTAGATTTCCTAATATAATTTGGAATGTTTTCAACAGACTTAACTTCACCGTCCTGTATTTTCCCCTGGCGCACCTAGCACCAAAGCACTGTTACGGGGTTTGTTTATAAAGCACAACAAAACGTTAGCGATACAATTGTATTTAAACGTACACAAAGCGGATGACGAAATGCAAGCCATTTAGACATACTTAATGCAGACGTCACGCGTATCTAAAATACATATACGTGCAAGGTATGTTTGGGAAAAAGGTAATAGATCAAAGTACACGTGCTGGGGAAATTTCACTGTGTATATCGTAAAATTTATTTGATATCAGAATAACCAATAGACCGCTTGATATCGTGACCACACATGAAATGATGGAGACGTGAAGTAATCCATGACTTCTTCGGTAACCTTTTCTCTGGCAGTCGGTTTGTTGTTGTTACTAACGGAATATACTGACAACACTGGCCATTGTTATCATTAGATTTAAATTTACCTGTGAAGTGTCATTCCAAACTCCTTGACACGTGTGTTGCTGTACCAGCTGAAAAGAGTTTGAATACTATTACGTGAAATGCTTATTAACTTCAGTTTCAGAGAAAATCTTTCAGGTTCCACAACTCCCATAAAAGATGCTGTAGTCACATAAAATTCCAACCCCCTGATAAGCCATGTTGAAAGACCTCAATTAAAAATCGAAACTCATATATGTTTTTTGTATATATTGCACTTGTTCATTTGGTATACAAAAATACTTAACCAGGTTAACGTAGTCAAAATAAGGCCATAAGGCTGATGTCTTCATAAAAATAGCTCACTGAACTTATCACAATCAATTTTGCAACCCAAATGAGTGCTGAGAAATGACCCATAGTTTGAGGTTCATTTATATACCTAGGTCACGCAGGGCTTTATTTCTCTTCTACTAGCTGTTGAGAGGAATACACCACAAATAAAGACAGATATTGTCATGCGAAACCACTAAAATCATGTTAAAATCCCCTGGTAATACATTTTAGCAAAACAAGTAATCTTGATCGGTATGTGAACTTTAGATGATGTGACATTTGATACCATTCTGTGATTTTATGCATGCGCTGGACATGTTATAAACAATGAATCTAAAAAGAAGTGTAATATTTGTAATAAGTCTAGCTCTTTTATTACAACAGTGAATGTTAAGAAAGGACATGTTATATGAAGTTTAGGAAGTGTTTATGGTCACATGTGTATAGTTGTATAGATATGTACATGTAAAATATGTTATGTGAACGTTTTTCTATGACTTTTGTACATTACCATAGCTACAACCATCTTCTTATAAGGCCGGTATGCCTCTCCACGCATGGTTAAAGAGACACAAAGTCCTGCATGACCTAGTTATAAAAATTATCTTCAAATAACATGTCATTTCGTAATATTCCGTAAGGTCGCTTAAGAGATTGACATGCTATAAATCTGGTTTTCTGTTTTGAGTTTGTATGTTTTATGTAAGGAAACTGAAGTATCTGTTATAAGTATATGAACCTGATGTACATTCTTCAATCAAGGCAGGTATATGGTCCTTTTTCATCGAAAGTTTCACATACTTGTTAATTAGTGCTCCGCATGAAGAATTTTGTATTGTGTATTAGTATGAACATCTTTATTACTTAGACACACCTTGTGTTATAATAAGCTCGAACGGCGATGTAGGAAGACGAAATTCTACTTTATTTGAAATTAAAATAATCTGTAGACCACTTGATATCGTGACCATATTTTAAATAATGGAGACGTGAAGCAATCCGTGAGTCTTTTGATAGCTTTTTTTGTCGGTTAGAGTTTCGTCTTCTTTCAATCTGTAAAACACAAGTAAGTAGAATTTTTACAGATGAAAAGAAAAAATTTTTAAGCTTGTACATCGGTTAGAGTCATCATTATAAATCATGCTTAACACAGCTTTCATCAGACGTGGAATATAAGTGTCGTCACACAAACCCGAGCCAAGTTTTACAACAGGGTCTAATATATCTCGGCAAATGTTACTGATATTGATGTAAGATATCGACCAGCTAATGGAAACCCAAGTAGGACACAAATGTAAACAACCTTCGAAGTAAAACGTTTCTTATCTCTTGTAGACGGAGCATGAGTGACCGGCAAACACTCTACAACAGACGACCGCTGCTGTAGGATGAGACGGAAGTACATCACATCACATATAAAATTACCGAACGTCCATTTTATTTTGTTGGTGAACTTACAATATTTGGCACGTGAGACGTCCATTCCACAAATGTCTAGATGAAACGATGCGAAGTGAGCAGGGTACCCAGTACGAGGGCATACTACCTTACGACTCGACCGATTGATTGGTGTGATTTTCGTCATTATTTCCGTTATAACCAGGTGTGGGGTGTAGTAGGGGTCAGTTTTTTATTCGTTCCCCCTTTTGTAACCCTTTTCAAAGCTCTAATAATAAGGGTGTCAGGGGATTTCTAGTTCTCTTTCTGTGACTAAGTACTAAGAATGAAGAGGGTAGATCACAACACATACCTGTCCACCCAAGTCTGACGTATACACTGTGTCCACTATATATAGCCTACTCTATTTCGAAATCCAATAGCGTGATCTTTAACGTACAAGGCGTGGCTCACCTTATATCGGACCCCGATTAAGATCCCTTACGAAAGTCAAATGATATAGGGTTCTGCTCTAGTGTACATTCACTGACTGGTACATTTTAATACATTTATTGTTCGAGGCCAATCTCGTTTTCTAAGGGCAAGCCGGAGTGCAGTATAACATGTCAAGGGTGAACAAATATTCGAGTCTCCCTCACACAAAAGTTTATAGTTAGGTAGTTTATTATACTGAAATAAAACTGTAACCTTACAATAAATAATGGGGGAAATGTGACCGAGTAGACTCAAGCGTTAGAGTGAAACATGACCAATCAATTACGCTGTTATAAGGGTAATGTTGATGCCCGATATATAAAACGAACACTGTTATGCTAGTAATGTATCAATTTAAATTTACAGAATTTTCGTCGGACTGAACTAATAATAATTTGTTTAGTGACATAAATACGTTAAATGTTTTGTCTTGTGACACATTTATTTAAATGATGTTAGTCTTCTGTCAATAACTGACCAAGGTTTCCTGAATTACCCACAAAATCCTCCTGACTTGGTCAAATATCACATTTAGCCATGACTGTTGACTATCTGATTTTACTAATTTGAAGTTACGTATATAAAATGGTCCCAACATAGTTTTACATATTATCGTGTACTCATTTAAAACCAGTCTGGTCCACATTCCATGTTTGTATTCACGGTACAGGTGGTTTCTTTAGAAGTGTTTTTACCTTAGCATTCCGGTATGAAACGATAAACATAATATACAAATGGAAAAAATGTATGCAATCGTAGCGTGTTAATAAGGAAGTATGCGTTTTTTGGCTAGGTTATTTTTTGAAGCAAAAATCTACGAGACTTAATCATATAACGCATGCGCCAATTTGTATGGTTTGCTGTACTGTGTGTATTTTGTAATATGAAATACGTGTACAGCAAGGCCGTGAGACTTTATGTCAATAAATAAATTGACTATTCTGAATTGATATCTAAAAATAGATTCCTGTCACTAGAAAGTATGTGTTCCGAGTCAACACGATTAATACATTTTACTCGTTACTGGGTTTGTAGTTTTTCTTTGTGTATGAAAAACATTTGAAAAAAAAGATAAGAAAAACGATGCTGACTTTCCCCTCAGAAGTAAAGGAACACACATGGTTCACGTGTCATTACGTGGTCGCAGGTTTACGTCGTTTTGTTTGTATTTGAGATTTAGAAGGAATTTTTTTTTAAATGTGTGTCAATCCTTTAATCCTCTGAAACCTACACTAATTGGAAACATAACCAGACTTTTTATGTGATTGAAGTTTTACAACGAAAGAACGCCATTTTGTTCAATCGTTCTATGTCAATTGTTTCCATGCAGTTCTGACCGTGATATCGTTTAATGTTGACTAATGTATTACAGGTTTTAGCTAGAACTACAGTCAGTTTTAATATTGAGGCGCTCGTCGTGTCTTAGTAAAATAATAGCGATGTCATACCTAATAGGTCTAAATTGATACCAACGCGCAATGTGTATATACTTCTACTAGTAAAGTCTCAAAAGTCTCATATCTTAGAGATGTTGTGCCAAATATATCTAAACTTTGTATTATCAATAATTTAATCAACTTTTGAATCGCAAGAAATGTGTTTTTTATACCTAATTGCTCAAGATCCCGTAGATATAGTTTATGGTTTGGTAAACATGTAAGTCTAGGTCATTATATATATCTTTCTTTCATTAAGATAATTACCACAGTGAATATATTTATATATGTAACATCTGATCCCGAAATTAGGGAGACGTGTTATATAGCCCAGTACCTAACTACCTAGTGATGTCTGGCTAAAGTTTAATCTTAGATTTAAACGCTTAGTGAGTGTAAATTATCACATGAACTATATGTAAAGTGATGTTTTTTTTTACTTCTATTAAATTAATTGATACTTTAATGTGCTACAATATACTCCCTGGTGCACTACTTCAATGTATTTCATTTTGATATTATATACTTCCTCACCTATAACGTACCCTGTGATGTATTAAACATTAGTTATTTATTATATTAAAATGTATGCAGTTGTAACGCATACAGTTTTATCGTGCTGTTATGAATTTCGTTGTAATAAGCCGTACTGTATTGTTATTATATATCATATATGTTTATGGTGTATAAACTGTAAAACTGTTGTACAATTACAGTGTATACTATTGTATCACTCTGTAATGTCTTCTCTCCAGCTTGTCGTTTGACACAACGAAGTAAAGAAACTTAAACTTTAAAAAACGAGGTGTCAGGCTTTAGATTCTCACTAATGGCGTGTCTGATTCTCACTTAACAAATATTTGTGTCACCTGACGAACATTTCCCATTTTACACCTGAAAGAACGTTGTTTATAACCTGTTTCAGATTTCAATATATCCATGTACATATGTGATGTGAGCAGATATATTGTATACATTAATGTTTGAATATTTGACAATATTTATAGTCGAAGTATGTCTTGTTCTTGGTACTAGTGTGGTAGGTTTTAATTGTACATACGATTAAGGTCGCCTTCTAGCTTTGAGTTAGAGGGAATTTCCCTTTAGCTCAGTTGTAGAACGTCCGACTAGGAACCTGGAGATCAAGGGTTCGATCCCTGGACGAAGCACACCATTCTCTTTCCTGGTACAAATGGTGCCGTGACCAGGATTGTGGTATTCAAGGGCGAACACATTTAAAAAGGGGGGAGTAGTTTGGCAGGTTTTAATTGTTCATAGAATTACGGTCGCCTTCTAGCTTCGAGCTAGAGGGAATTTCCCTTTAGCTCAGTAGTAGACTGTCCAACTAGGAACGTGAAGACCGAGGGTTCGATCCCCGGTGGAAGCACACAATTCTCTTTCCTGTTACACCATTTAAAACGTTCAGAAAGTGTCACTTAGATTATGGATTTAGAGAGGAATGGAATGAGTGTCAAGTTTGTATTTGCTATCAAAGTGAGGACATTACGTATTTAAGGGTTGTACTTCTTTAAATTCTAGCTTTAACACGATGGTTTACCACTCTTTTATTGTGGTAATGTCCTGACACATGAAGGAGACATTTCAATTCAATTTAATAAATAAGCCTTACTGTTTATGAAATGCTTGACATATCATATGACACATGTAGTTTGAATTTGTACAAACTTAATGCAGTTCTTCACATGCACACGCAACGGAAATATTCGCACGCACACCCGCGATATACACATGTAGTACTAAATCAACTGAGAGCATTGTTTAATTAAATACAATCCTTATTATATCAATGTATAACGATCAGATTACTCTTCTATATTATTAACACTTAGTAACTGTACAAGCCTGAATACACTAGGACGATTAAAATAGTAAGACTTTAAAAAGGACACTTTAGGATAAAATGAAAAATCTCCATTAACACATACTGAAACACCCTATTTGCTCTAGCTACATATGTGTATCTTCCACTTTCTATATAGACGAAAAACTTTTCTTAAACACATTTGGTTAATTAGTTAATTATCTGCAAAGTTTTGATACAATGTTTCTTTGGAGGAATTTCGTATACAGTGTATTGTATTTCTTGTATATATATATATAAGTATCTCATAAAATTGATGTTATTTAAACTTTTACATGGTCTTAGTTTCATAGTTGCTATTCCAAAGAAACCCTTTTCCTACCTTATTTAATTTTGATTTTATATTAACAATCCAATCATCCTGATCTAACATTCTCTGCTCATAACATACTATTGGTATACAATTGTCAGTTTTTCTACTTTAACCTAGTATTTCAATACTTTCATTTTTCTCACTACATACATTGGGAGTCTTCCTAAATCAAAACATACCAGTGCGTTACATGAGAATTTCTGCCGATACCTAGATTATTTTCCACAGGAATTTGTGTGTGAAATTTTTCAACTTCTGTTCAACCTCATACTTCACCGATGAATACCCTAGTATACTACTTATGCTAGTGTCAAAAATTGTACACAATGTTCGATGTTTCACTCAGAGTATGTCAAAACCAGGGTTCAAACGAACTTCACAAATTTCCAAATGGAAGGCGACCATACAGCGTTTGTGACTTTGAATCTAGTGTGGAACCCGTACTGGACTGAACACACAGAATTTAAATGAATACCGGACATGACAGACAGACCTGTCTTACCAATATATTTGTATTTAAATATAGACAGAGTAATATACTCGCCTGCGTAAAGACAGAAGCAGAAATCAACACAGCTTTTATAAAGTCAGCTTTTCTGGGACAGATTTAACATGGGGAAAAATCAATCCTGAACGTTCTCACTCATCCCGAAGCGTTATCGGTACCACGTAGTGAGTGAACGAGTCCACGTGACAACGTACAGGTAAATATATCTGTCATCGCCTGGTCACAAGACCGTGACGCGGCACGTCGATTTAGCTCTTTCGCAATCACTGGCACATGGTAACCAAAATAAACAAGAGTGCCGCGTGGAACTTTGTAAATAGCCACTTATATACCCGGGGATTGTTGCAGGAACCAGCAAGGTAAGTTTTCTTCTGTATAATAATACTGCAATAACATAGTCAGGACAAAACACGTGCAAAGTGCGTTTATACAACGGACATGCACGCGGAGTGAGCTTGATGAGAAACACGGAAGGGACAGGCCCAAGAGAATGGGAAAAGAAAGTGTAGGGTTGGTGTGTGACTAACCGTAAAGAGGGCCAGAGATTAATAATTATGCCGACTGTAAAATATGATATAATTATTGGGCCGTAAACATAGCTACGTTTGTGGTTTTAGAAATATAAGAAATCTGTCGATTTTTGAATAATAATCTATTATATATAACCATATATAACCCCACCCTCATTATGTCCTGTACTACGGCCAGGCGAAGGTTAAAAACCGTGACTCGGGTGAGTGGTTAATCTATATAGCTAGTGGGTAGCGTTACCTGACGCTACAGCGACTAACGTGTGGAGGCACATGTGATTCCCAGACCTGGTCGTTATAACGTGTACATCGCTTTTACATTGTTTATATGTAATTCCGAGTTTAAATCATATAAAGCGTGTGTGAAATTCACTAACATTAATTGTAGATGATTTACCTACCTCTCCTAACATGAGAATTAGTGGTATATGTTTAAGCAGGAGACTCCCGATCTTAGACCCTGTGGGTATTTTTAACCAGTAAATTTGCAAAAGAACAACTCAAATTATTTTAAAGGCTTATTTTGTCACATTTTCTGTAGGTCTTAGTTTTGTCCAAGCAGAATATCCTCCGTGAAAATTTAAACATGTTAGCAAGGATGTATACATGTATATTGCAAAACAAAGCTACTCAAGCATGAGATGGCCCGCTGCCTTTTCAAATTCCGATGAAATTCCTTTGATATAGTTTTCCTTTCATTTATCATTCTAAACGAAAAGGAACAGCAGGCACTACTTTTCAGCTTTGAATGAACGACAAATATCCTCATTTTACATTAAAACTATATGTGGTGTGTGCACATCTCCCGTAACTCTGAGTCTGACAAAAGTGCTTGACAACCCGCACAAAACGTACCCAGTATTGCACAATACACAAAGTCTCTCGTGTTTCCCGCCAGTGTCAGATTTTCTGGTGACAAATACATGTGTACTATTTAATTAAAACTGTCGGTCATTTAGATACAGAACTATTAAACCGTTTCTGTATACTGGATCACCTTTTTGTTCAACATACATGTATATATTTATACTAGCGTACGCGTCAATACACTGCGATATAAAACAAGTCTGAGTAAGTATCTCCTATCACTTATTTAAATTTTAAACATAAATCTCTAGCTGATTCTCTATGAATTTAAAGTCCGTGGTGCCTTTCCATAAAAGAATTGGTGTATTAAGAAAAATAAGTTAACCAGATAGCATTTTTACACTGCACTTCTATAGATATAAACAGTTATACAGTGCCCTATATAATTTTTGAAAATACTCTAAAGCGCTTTACAACGGGGCACCCTTTACAACATATGGATAATAGTGTGAAAACACAAACATTTAAGCAACCCTCACACCTCCTTACAGGAGAGCAAGCCCTGTTTACTCAGAGCAAATGACACAACAAGGTATTGGCGGAACATGGCTCATCTCTTGGATGGCCGAACATTTTAATTTCTTTTATGAGTAAAGGTGCGGCCTATAAATTAAGCGCCACATTTACAAGACATCATAAACGTGAAACAAACTCAAAAGAGTAAAACAAGCACAAAATCATACCATTCATAAAAATATAGAAACATTTTAATATATATAATTATAGACTTGATAAGGGGTGAGGTGGGAGGGTTTGAAAACTTTTGCCGTATGAAAGGCCGAAAAACTTGTATCTTGTGTTAGTACAAATAAACAAAGATGGCGTGCGGATAAAAATTATTTTCTTTCCCCTATGGGGTTCACCTGCTGAAACAGGGATCAGCTATCACGTGGTTTAGACTTGACCAATGAAACTGTATTCCAAAAATAAATACCGGGAAATTCAAATAGAATGGTGCACATGAATATATACGTTTGTGTAAAGATGTCTATAGCTAGACTTTAATTTGTCGAATAGTAAAAATACACGAATTCTAGAAAGATCTTGAGGCAGTACTTTAAATAATGAAATATAACAACACACTACCACATAACATAGTAACTATAAAAACTGAAATATTACAACACACTACCACATAACATAGCTACTATATATACTGAAATATAACAACACACTACCACATAACATAGCTACTATATATACTGAAATATAACAACACACTACCACATTACATAGCTACTATATATACTGAAATATAACAACACACTACCACATAACATAGTTACTATAAATACTGAAATATAACAACACACTACCACATAACATAGCTTCTATATATACTGAAATATAACAACACACTACCACATAACATAGTTACTATAAATACTGAAATATAACAACATACCACCACATAACATAGCTACTATAAATACTGACATATAACAACACTACCACATAACATAGCTACTATATATACTGAAATATAACAACACAATACCACATAACATAGCTACTATATATACCGGAATATAACAACACACTACCACATCACATAGCTACTATATATACTGAAATATAACAACACACTACCACATAACATAGCTACTATATATACCGGAATATAACAACACACTACCACATAACATAGCTACTATATATACTGAAATATAACAACACACTACCACATAACATAGCTACTATATATACTGGAATATAACAACACACTACCACATAACATAGCTACTATAAATACTGAAATATAACAACATACTACCACATAACATAACTACTATATATACTGGAATATAACAACACACTACCACATAACATAGCTACTATAAATACTGAAATATAACAACACACTACCACATAACGTAGCTACTATATATACTTAAATATAACAACACACTACCACATAACATAACTATTATATATACTGAAATATAACAACACACTACGACATCACATAGCTACTATAAAAACTGAAATATACCAACACACTACCACATCACATAGCTACTATAAGTACTGAAATATAACAACACACTACCACATCACATAGCTACTATAAATACTGAAATATACCAACACACTACCACATAACATAACTACTATATATACTGAAATATAACAACACACTACCACATAACATTACTACTATATATACTGAAATATACCAACACACTACCACATAACATAGCTACTATCAATACTGAAATATAACAACACACTACCACATAACATAACTACTATATATACTGAAATATAACAACACACTACCATATAACATAGCTACTATATATACTGAAATATAACAACACAATACCACATCACAAAGCAACTATAAATACTGAAATATAACAACACACTACCACATAACAAAGCAACTATAAATACTGAAATATAATAACACACTACCACATAACATAGCTACTATATATACTGAAATATAACAACACAATACCACATCACAAAGCAACTATAAATACTGAAATATA
>JAULCA010192492.1:0-14331 GCA_032360845.1 Crassadoma gigantea | reverse complement strand
TGAATATTATTTCTGGTCATGTTTTAAAAACAAAATCAACTGTCTGAATAAAATATATCAGAACTCAGGTGACCGTTGAATTAGTCACATACTTTGTCAAGTTTTTCATATGCTTTGTATCCAATTAATTTGACCCTCATTTTGATGTTGTGTTTATTATTCCGCTATAGCGGCACGGATCAAGTTTACAATGAAAACATCCTAGACACCTGCAGGTTTTTGTTTCTTTTATTTCTGTTTTCAAAAATTAAAAGTTTCAAAGAACTACAATTTTGTAAAATGCATGGCAACATGGGTTTTTTATTGAATATTTCTTTTGAAAATGATATACAAAACTAATTCATAATCGTGACAATATACTGTTTACCTTAAATGAGCAACCTTGATATCAACTCACTTGCCCCTGTGGTCTTGAAAGTGGGCAAAGGTTATTTATATTAGCAAACTTGATGGCCGTTTATCTCAAAATGCTACTAGATTAAGATCATCGACCACATACTGACAAAGTATGCAGGCCTTTTGGTTTTTAAAAAAAAAGTCATTTGAATGTTACTAAACGTGTGGTCCCTATGAACTTGAGAGTAGGTCAAGGTCATGTAATTGAACAAATAAATCTGATAAACCTTCATATAAGCATGCTACAGAGGAAATATCACACTGTGCTTTTGGGGATTAACACATATCTTACTTCTGTCATCTTTAATTCAAAGTGGGTCAAGGTCATTTACTTGATTAAACTGATAGGAGTTTTCGGTATAAATATAATTCGTCATTTCTTACTGTATTTAAGTGATTATAATCATTTTGGGGGGATTTGCCCCCCCACCCCCCCTTCATGTAGGGGATATACCTACTTGTCAAAGTGATATAGAGGTCCTATAAAATTACTGTTACATATGACGCATATATACTTTTACTTAACAGGAAGAAAACCATATTAGCTACGTGAATTCCCATGGCAGTGGGGCGTTTGACAGGGTTCGAAACAAGAAAATGCGGAAAATATAAGCTTCCAAACGAAATATACTCAGACTAGGGTATGGGGTCTATTTAAAGATCATTTAAGAAGTCTCCTTCATAGATTCGCCAATTAACTTTATATAAATATATTAACTATTTCGACTTCCAGAGTACATTGTCCAGATATTGAAGTAAGATCGTGAGTCATAATTTTTTACACTGACTTCTAAATATATATGGTTTACCAGGTTAACACTCGGACGTAATTGTTCCTAGTTCCAAAAGCCCCCCTCCCATGCAGCCCCCACTTTTTTTCTGTGATTTATTGAAGTTCTGAAGCCTGAAACATAGAAAAAAAACTTTGTTTCCTTTCTGTATTATTTAATCCCCAATAGCACCCCTAGCTTGACTAATTAAATAGCTAGCTAATTAAGTATCTTGATAGTTTTGTCGATTTGTAGAGAGTATATAGCTGGTATGATTGATTTGTTATGAACAGATATACATGTATCTATACATCGTAATTAAGCACCACGTGCGTCACACATTTCAACCCGACACTTGACATTTATTATATAGAGAGACATTACCTTATAAGGTAAATAGATATTGTCCTCGTGTTTTATACTCTCTGTATGGCAATGTGACCTTTCATATTTTATACTCTTAGACACTATCAAAGAACTACAACAATAGCCGATTGTGTACGTCAGTTTAACATGTGTCACAGCTGGAGAAACAGTAGACAGACTTCCACGTACATAACTTGTGATCTGATGATTTGCATCGCAAATACTCTCCCTCCCCCGCTCATATTTATTAGCAACACGTCCGTTAGTTAGCCACCATTCCAGTCAATAATATATGCCTACAAGTCCCAGGCTTCTCCTTACCATTAAAGGGCAAAGATTGAACACATTTTAAAAATGTATACAGGTCGGCTAGAGCACGTACATTGTATATATGTTCCCACCTAAGACAGTCTCGTCACGGAAGCGGCTTAGTCCTCTGGTTAACCACATCGTGTATTGTTTCTATAGCCTGCAATCTGGATGACCCGAGTGTTGGTTTATCCTGGTTTATATATCGACACGTTGCTACCACGGGGGCTCGGTTTCGTGATAATTTCGGTTTATAATTAACCTACACACATCAGTTATAACAGCACGAATTAGACTAGCTAAGTCCGTGATAACAGCAACACTTTTATCATCCCATATTTCTACAGCATTCTTAAACCTTTATAAAATTGAGGGTACTGAGGTATAACAAAAAAGTTTCAGTACCCTTAATTTGTAAGGTTTAAGAATGCTGTAGAAATATCGGATAAAAAGAGTTGCTGTTATTAACTTATCATGATGTGTGTAGGTTAAATATAAACTGAAATAATCCCGAAAACGAGCCCCTGTGGTTGGTACGTTGGTATACGTTATATAGGCTAAGTCTACACGTATGGACAGATATCTTAGTCCATCTCCGCATTATATATAATATATTCCCAACTTAGATTTATTTGCAATGGAAATAACATATTTTATTAATAGCCCATCAGAGCACGTGATCGTCGTCCTCGAATATAAACCCTTTCCAGTTTGGACTGGATTACTGTGACGTCAAAGAAGTAAGGAAGCCAGGTACAGCTGATCTGGCAGCACCTAGAATCTTACTAAGATCGTCTGTTTGTCATCAGAGACACATATTGTAATATATATATATACGTGTCTGAAGTCATCTAAAAAAACGAACAGCAAACGTACAATCAGTTATGTAAATTACCAAACAGCAAGCAAAATGTGTTTTAGCTTTTTATAATACACGGAAAAACTATCCAGGATATGCGTTATGAGGTTCAACAGGGTTTCCGTATAATGTTAGTGACGTTATTGCTAATAATACTTGGAGGTGTGTAAATTTCCACCAATGAAAACTCGCCGTCTTTGGAACATTGCCAGTTTATTTCTGATGCAATCCAGATCTTTTTTCATTACAACTTTCCGCAGAGAAATATAGTTCTTTATAAACTGGACCACTTGACAATAATTTTATATCATTTATCTTTTAATTGATTTTACACATCGATTTCTTTGAGTTTTCTCGTTATTTTTTTTTAACAAACCCTTATCTAATCATAGGTTTGATAGTTACGCAAAACCGCGGAGTAACACAACCTTCACCGGACTCGATACCCACGAGCACTTGCCACCGCTGTTCATTCTCAATGAAACGTCTCACATAGTAACACGAGTTTTTCTTACCCAGATTTTCTGGCGAGAAAGTTATCAAAATGGCTGCCTAGTATTGGAGTGCAACCCCACCGTGCCAAAGCATCTTGCTTTGCACCAAGTTTAAAATCATCATGGCGTAAGTACATAATATTTTTATGATTTTTCTGTAAAAGGAGGCACAAAATTTCTGAAAAGAGGGGCGAAATATGGCGCGATTTCGATGCATGTTTGTTCCGTGTTAATCTTCAAGTTTCAGGGCCTCGCGGAAACTCTTATTTAATGAGCTTGACATTGCGTATGGTTATTTGTTTTAAATGTACCAAGATCTTTGTCGTTGAATGCTAAGATTGATACTTTGTTTTGTTGGGGGGGGGGGGGGGGGCGGCGGCCCCCCCCCCCCCCCCCCCCCCCCGGCGTCACTTTTATCTTCAATGTTCTTTCACTCCAAATGAATCGTCTATATATCTTTTACAGGGAGACTCGTAGGTAAATCCTATTTTTTTTAAAATATGTGTAGTTATCGTTATTTAAAGAAATATTTGGCATTTAATCTTCAAAGTCCTGCAACATTTATTCTTTTGGTTTTACAATTCATTATTTTAATTTTCAGGTCCCACGTTTCTTCACTGCTTGCCCTGGCAATTGCCACCGGATTCCTCGCACCTACAGAAACCATACAATTTTTTCCTTCATCAATTTCCTTAGAAGACTCTTCAGATGACAAATATGGAGTTATTCAACATGGAAACGATTCCCTCCGAATTTCTGGTGGGCGACCTTGCTGGGTCGTGCCCTCGGAGTTCGGGCGATGACGATATATATGGGTTGGGAACTTTGTTCCCTGGTGACACCCTGAGCCCGGCCAAGGGTCTCCAACCAGCTTCTGGTCTTTTCGATGAGTTCCTCGCTCCAAGCCCAGAAGGTGTGTATACTAGAATTTGAAAAAAATCTCCTTCGAAGATCATCTTTTACAAAAAAAAAAGAAGATTTTATTGCTTTGCGATTATCAACAAAAACTAAAATCTTATTTGAATTTTGATTGTAAGCATACAAGGAACACTCTTTTTGAGTTTAATTGACAATTTTGCCTCTTGTGTATTTTCAGATCCCCTTGGTGAGGAATGGATGGAGAATTCTGCCTTCGATCTGGAGCAGGCGTTTGGTCTGACGGACCTCGGGGGTGTACTTACTGTCACTGCACCAGCTGCAGAACCAGTTGTCCCAGAAAGCCCAACATCGTCAAAACCAAAAAATACTGGCATCTTGCATGAGTTGCTGGTTCAGCCAATGCCACTTATGGCTCCAGTTGTAGAACCTGAACAACAGATGATCGATATTGACTTGCTAGATTGTGTCACTGAAGTGAAAGACTGCGATGTTGCAGAGGGCATTTTGTCGTTACTGGATCAAAATGAAAGTGTGCAAGTAGAGCACATACAACCGGATATAAGTGTAGATACATCTTCGACAGTAGATTCAATAATTGAACAATTCATCACATCACCATTGTCAGTTGATGAGGTTGAAAACTTCTTGTCAAGTTCTGAACCGTCAAGTCCAGAACCAGCAAGTGTTGAACAATCGAACTGTGATGATCCAGACTACATACCTGGTTGCAGTGACGACGAAATAAGCCCTCCTAAATCTACGTCTAGTAGCGGAAAGGCAAAGAAAGCAACAAAGTCGAGAATTAGGGCAGAACCATATGAAATTCCCACAGAAGGACTATCTAAAAAAGAACGCAAGAAAATTCAGAACAGAAATGCTGCTATTCGATATCGCGAGAAAAAGCGTGGTGAAAAACTTAATTATAAATCGGATGAGCAAATTTTACAAGAAACCAACCAGAAACTCCATGACAAAGTTGACAGCATTTCTCGCGAAATTAAGTACATGAAAGACTTGATGACTGAAGTGTTTAAGGCAAAAGGACTCAAAATTTCATTTAAATAGGTTAAGTTATAAGGGAAAGGGGGGGGGGTGGTTATTTATTTCATCATCACATCATATTTGACTGGCCAGTCAAAAGTTTTCTTCATTCAATTTATGTTGTGAATAAAACAATGATTGAATTTTTAAAAGTGTTTTTGTCGTTTGTTTAATACCTTCCTGAAAGTGTACTGTGACTGCTTGGCAATTCATATAGGGGTGAAAAATATATCCATTAAGTGGGATGTTCAATGATCTGCTTTGAGTGTCGTGTATTGCTGACATAGATTTTCCAGACAACTTAGTAAAACAAAATTCCTTAAGATGTTTGGCCAGAAGATGGAACTTGTTATTGAAGCAGTAAATGCCGAGTGTTGGTGCATATAAAACATTTGATCATGATGATATTATGCATTTTATAGGGCGAGGATCAAATTGTTACTTTAGTCGTTAACAAAAAAGTGCTATTTCCTTGTACAAGCATAATTTAGGTAATTTTTACCTCACTGTATGAGGAAATCTTTGAAATTTACTATTAAGTAAAGCACCTTTTTAGCTATCCAGGAAGTGTATTTCATTCTAGAATGCCTGGGTGTAAGGGAAAAGGTTTTTGAAATTTTCTCCGTTGAACTCTGGCTCTAGGACGAAGCAGAATCTTTACTTATCTGTTCTATGTGAAAAATCTCAATCAAGTTTAATTTTTTTCCAACAGAAAAAGGATAAAATATGTACCAACTTTTAAAATGACATCTGGGCCTATATTCATGAAATATTCTTAATTCAAGCACATGAACAATCGAATAAGTACCTCGCTTAAAACATTTTGCAGTCAGGAAGTGGAATATTGAGATTGTGAAAGGTGTTCAACTTTGTCTCTGATAACTTCCTCATGGACAATTTTGTTTTACAACCAGAACAAGAAAATTGGCTTTGGTTAGAACATTTCCAAAGATGGCTGTGATGAAACAATTGACTTGGCTTGCACCCTGCAAAGTTTTAACTGTGAATGATCAAGTTCACCAGTCGGAAGAAGAGGCCCATTGTACAGAATCCACAGCAGATTAATGTTGAACATTATCAGTCAAAAATGCAAGTAGCCTGTAGGCTGAGGCAAATAAACATCACATTCATTGACAATGTCTCAGCTTTTCTGTTGATGGTAACATGTTCAAATGAAGAAGAACCAAAAAAAAGTTGCATGAATTTTTATACAATGGCCATTCTGAATTTCAAACCACTGGTTTGGCTTTTGTAGGTATTATGGTGAAATGATCATCAACACAGCAAGATATTTGTTCTACTGTAAAAAGAAAACAAAATGCACCGTGACAAGGTTTTGCTGCGACATATCATAATTAACCAATATCTGTAGGTAGGAACATATTAAAGAATGAACAGAAACAAAATCTCTACATATTTATAAAATGAGATGTTTTTATTTCTGATGTTTCATGATAGTTCAAACACATAATAATTACAACAAAGACAACAATTATCGCATAAAAATGACAGTCTTTTATCCTGGCAGTAGTTTTCCTTGTCACCAATATCTATTATCTTTTCTTAAAACCATATTTCTTCCTTTCGTAGAATAAGTCTGTTTTTGCACTTCCTAAATTAACAATCTTTGGACATCCGTCTCTCTGAAAGATACAAATATTGTAAAGATAAAAATACAAATGAAAAGAATTTAAGATATTGTGAACGACAATGAAATATTGATATTGTCCATTTTCTGCTGTAGAACACAGTTCATATTTATAAGGACGCAGGAGTTGTTTCCCTTTACAAATGTTATAAAGAAATTATAAGAAAAAATCATTCTTTGAAAAATGTCTTTCTGTCTGATTAATTACAACAAGTATTGCTCACCTGAATATTTTGCAGTTATAGCAAAATATTCTCATTAAATATTATCCAGTACTACAAATATTTCACTCGTAAACTTTGTAGGCTCCATCCCAGGAAGCAACCAGCCAGATGTTATAAATCTCTACTCTAAAGATAATTCAGAGGAAGTCGTTTAATTGATTAACATATCTGACCCCTTTGATCTTGTAAGTAGGTCAAGGTCATTTACATCCTCAAACTTTGAAGGGCTCTATCCGAGGACGCAACCAGCCAAATATCGAGATTCTATACCTTTGAGTTCTTTAGAAAAGTCGTTCGAAGTGTTTGAGTTTGACACATTTGATCCCCGAGACCTTGAAAGTAAGTAAAGGTCATTTTCATTCTCAAACTTTGTCAGGCTCTATCCCAGGAAGCACCAGTCAAATGTAAGATTTTATACCTATCAGTTCTTCAGAAGAAGTCGTTTGAAGTGTTTGACATATCTGACCACTGTGACCTTGAAAGTAGGTCAATGTCATTTTCATTCTCAAACTTTGTCAGGCTCCCACCAACAAAGCTTTCAGCCAAATATCATGACTTGAGGCCTGATTAATCTTCAGTAGTTTTGTTACATTCCATTAAATGCTATGTTTTAATAGGATATGTCTAACTATGCATTTAAGTAGTGTAAACCAGTTATTTGGTTTTAGTTTGAGCAGATTTGTGCAGCTGCAACACTATACATACCTGACAAGATAGTATATATGTACATGTTAGGATGCTTATATTATGATGTGCATCACAATATAATAAACTGCTTAATTTAAGGTAAAATTCATAATGATTGACTGCAGGATTTTTTTATAAATTTTGTCTTAACCTTCAACAGTAAATGCTGTCAAATATTTTAAAGTACAATCTTTAGTACTTTTGGGAATGACTGCACAGTGGACCAAATCTTTACTAAAGATTGAAAATCTAAGGACACTCTTGTTTAAGAGTTTGATAAAAATTAATTTATGGTACTATAAGTGTATCACGATACAGGTATACAAAACACAAGAAATACAATATATATTGTTACAGCACCAGTAAACAAGAGGCCCAATGGGACTGCATTGCTCACATGGTATTCAATGTTTAACACAGGTACAAATTTCTTGGCATTCAATTGGTTGTATTCAGTTGATTAAAACCAACTTCAAATTGGAAGCATATACCACTCAAAGCTAAACCCTGTTTATCATCCACAAATAACTTCCTTTGTCAGTCAAATATCACGCTTCTGGGCCTTTTGGTTAATCAGAAACACAGGTAGTCATTTAAAGCTTTTAACAAAACAAACCCTTCTGACTGTGAATATGGGTCAAAGGCATTTCTCTTATCAAAATATGTTGTGACCTTGAACACGGGTCAAGGTCATTTCTTTTCACAATCATTGTTAGGCTTCATCCTAGGAACAACCAAATATCATGCATCTGGGCCATTTATAAATAATTAGTTATTCAGAAATCGTTTTAAGCTTTTAACAATTTTGACCCCTGTGACCTTGAACACAGGTCAAGATAATTTCTTTTCGCAAACTTTGTCAGGCTTGTTCCTATAGCTAGGAACCTTTTAGACAAATATCACACTTTTGAGCCCTTTGTTAATCAGGAGAAGTCATTTAAAGGTTTTAACAAATTTGACCCCTGTGACCTTGAATATGGGTCAACATGGTAATTTATTTTCGCAAACTTTGTCAGGCTTCATCCTAGGAACATATTAGCTAAATATCATGCTTCTGGGCCTTTTGGTTAATCAGAAGAAGTTGTTTAAAGGTTTTAACAAATATGATCCCTGTGACCTTTAAAGTAGGTCAAGGTCATTTTCGTTCTTCAAACTTTGTTGGGTTCCTACCAAGGAAGCTCTCAGTAAAATATCATGGCTCAACACCTGTCTGTTCTTCAAGAATTTGTTTAAAGGAAAAGTTGATGGACGTCACCAGATGGACAACGGACGCTGCACCATAACATAAGCTCACTTGCCCTTCTTGCAGGTGAGCTAAACAATTTTCAAATCATAAACAACATATACCTTACATCTAGTTTAATCACTATACATGCACGTTTCATGACGTTTGATAAACAATCTTTGCAATGTTGTACATACATACATTTAATCCATGTCTATTTTTGACCTATGACCTTAAAATTCAACAGGGATCATCCCCTGGCTGCGTCCTGGCATTGCTCTATTGTGTCTTCAAAAATTCAGAACATTAACCCATGAAATCTGATCCTGAATTACAACAAGATTTTATCTTCTTGTCACAAATTTTGTCTTGTCATTGAATAATATACCTTACACTACTATACCTAAATTAGAAGTAAAAATTGAAAGAAACACTATTTGTTATAGTATCTCCCCTGAAACATATCATAGATACAAATTTGTAACCTATAAAGTTCTGTCACACTTACATCTTTTTCCATTATTGTGCATTCTTTGCAGTAGTAGGCGTCAGAGACTCCAGGCCCCCCACAGATTACACATCGCCCCTGGTAGGAACCGTAATTACACTCGTCGCATATCCTCACCAGCGTACACGGTCGCACATACGAGTCACATATTACACACTTCCCGTCACCTTCATAACAAAACAAAGCACAATAAATCAGTAGAACTTTTTTTCTTTTGGTACATGTACATTTTAACATAATAGGTTGTTTTTTCTTCAAAACAACACTTGAAATCCATTTGAACGTAAAAGCAATGACTTTGAAGTGTATCCTTTCCTTACATTACCAACATATTAATGACAATGTATGTTAATTCATGTGAGTTGAAAATGCATGGTAAATATTAATGTCATTTGTTTACGAAGGTTTTTCATGACATATACTGACATTCTTTTATATTTGTAAATTTAAATACACAATATAAAAATTACTTACACTTCTCACAAAGTCTGCCAATAGCTGAAATGAAAATAAAAGGTGAAAAGTTATTAAAAATGTTCCAAATAAATTGTAAGTACGGAATCTCATATTGTTCACAATAACTTAAACACAAGGAAATTTAAAAGTTATTATTATCTCGCGTGTTTTTATAAGGAATTCTGAAAAGATACATTGTAACCAATCTTCAATTTGAAATTTATTATTAAAAAAAAAGTTTATGCTTTTGTAACTATACAGAGAATTTCACGTTTTCTGAGTAGTTCGCTATGGTCCCACACCAGACATCTTTATATGTCAAAATGTCTAAGTTTGATGTTGGGGCCAAAGAAAACTCAGACTAGGGTTTGCAATTCGAAAGACACTGGTTATGGTAATCTAAGAGAATTTGTGTTAATGGCATGATGATGAAATCTGTTTCATTTAACATACATGTAAGTAGTATTGGTCGAATGAATTAAATAATTTTGAAAGAGGAAATTGTATAAAAAGAAAAGGAGCTCCAGGTTGTCGACGCCAAACGTCGGACGTTCGTCGATGTCTGTTATGATATGGACGAGTTTTATGCACATATACGTATAAACTATGCCACCGAATGATACGAATTACTTTTATTATATAAAGGAAATCAAATATTTCAACGTCGAACATATTAAGTTCTATTTTAATTGTAAATTAACGTACCAACGCCGGGCTGCTTCCTACAAAATATCAAATCTGGATGATGCTTCGCCATGTTGAAATTGAGTTCATAATTTTACAAAATGCTCTTTAACTGGAACGCAAACACATTAATAAAAATCATCTCTAGTTTATAGAATAACCTCTTTTAGAAATGTAACATTTAAAATTGTAATTATTGTATCTTTAAAAAATGTGGGTTTTTTTCAATGAAAAGTTGATACAATTTTTGTTATATTCTTTTGTTTCGTAAAATGTTTCCTTTTGTAAAAATGCAAAATAGTAGAATGAATGCTGATTCCATAAAACGTTTTGTTTGAAGGGCATTTAAGAGTCAAGCTCTTAAATGACTAGAACTTTACGAAATCCAGCATGGGGGAACCACAGGAACACATGGAGGAAAACGAAGAAATTGAAGAAAACGTTACATTTAAATCTCTGGTACTTATTTTGATGTATATTTTTCTAAATGACTTGTCTTTCGTTTGTTTAATGTAAAAACAAAGTATTGATATAGGGCTGTTCGGACTACGGTCCAATGGGCAATAGGCCAATTAACATGTTAATATTTTTCTTTGGTTAAATATTCTGAAGTTATTTTAATGATTTCTTTGGGGTAACAAAACAAATCTTTGAAATTTTGATGTGTCATTTAGACTGAAACTACATGCTCTAATTACAATTGATATGGCTAGTAGCCCGAGTTTCCTCTGTCCCTGACACCAGACTTAGACATTTTGACAGATGTCTGGTGTCAGGGCCACACCAGACATCTATCTGTCAAAATGTCCATGTCTGGTGTCAGGGCCAGAGGAAACTGGGGCGATACGGCTAGCTGAGTTGTTGGGCCTAGACCTATGATAAACAAATGACAATTTTCTATTTTGATAATTGCATCCGAACATTGTAACAACCACAAGGAGCTGATATTTTTTACATCTATATTTCGAACTAAACTTACGTGTTCAGAGTATTTTCAAGTTTAAGGGTTTAGATCTAGAGAAAACGTGTAAAATTGCTGTTCACACTTTAGTTTAGGTCCAAGTAAAGCGGATTCTCGGGTCCCTGTGGTAACAAACATAAAATGTATATGAACAGTATAAAAACCCATAATGCTATACATTTTGTGTGTTTGTATAATAATTAGTTTGATGTAGTTGTAAACAGTATGTGTGTTTGTCTATATTTTCATATAGGCCCGTTTGTTACAAACCCCTGTGATTGGATCAATGGAAGAAGTGAACAGAATGTGTACATATACAAACCAGTGACCCTGACTTTATCTCTTATTTAGCTGAGCTGAGCTAAAGGGGATTTTCCTCTTTGTCAAAGAGTATACTAAATGAAATCCTTTAATATACTGGGTGCCTATAGCTAGCTGACTTAGTAGTCAATTGTGATCACTACATGTACAGCACACAGTCATTTCTACTGTATACATACAATTAAGCACGACATCAGACCGCTCACTTTCCCAAGAATTTCAGTTCAATCCCTAGCCATGAGCCTACTTTTATCATGACACATTCCAAGAGTGTAGAATCTGATACAAGATACAAGAATCTATTTTAGACTGATTTTAGGACAAAGAAGAAGAGCAGAACCCTTGGATTTTGAAGATGATAAGCAGTCTCTCAATGGTGTTATTGTAAATTTTAACAAGAACATTAAAGTGACTCCAACAGATTTATATAGAATATACAAGTTTATAATGCAGCAGATGTTGATAATTGAAAAATTAGCATCCTTTTGACAGGAAGATGATAGTTTGGAGTTACTAGGGTATCATTATACCTCTACTTGAATAATCAATGATCAGGTCCAAGACATTCTAATTTTAGACAGTTGTTTCATTAGTAATATACAGATGCTGGCATCGTCTGTCAATGCACTGATAACATTAATATTATTGACAGATGGGTCAAGCACCTGTGAGTAATATATATAATATGCAACACTTTCTGGTGTTGTCATTCCAAACATTTAAATTTGGATTAAATTCTGTATGTGACATGCAAATAAATACAAGTTTTATATTTCAGTCAGTGATTTTTTAAGGTTGATTTGTGGCCTCATGAAGGCCCCTTCCCCAACTTATTTTTTTGCTGATTTTTCCCAAAATCAATGTTTTTCCCAAAATCAATGTTTTCCCCAAAATAATGATTTTTCCCAAATCAACAGGCACAGGCCCCTGTGGAAAGGAAGTAGAACAATCACTGACAGTGTATTTGTTGCAAAGTGAAATCAAATTCTAACCTATGACCTTGACTGATGCATCAATTGTGTTGTAGGGTGTGGTTGATGTTCTTTGTGAAGCTTGTGAACTTCTAAAATGGAAATCACCAACCAAAATTCAACGGGAATCCATTCCCATAGCCCTCCAGGGTAAGAAATGGTTTCCTGTGTTCGATCTAGAGTTTAAAGATTGATAATTCAGAAATCCAGTAAACATGTAATATAATTTGTTCAAAAAGTTTGCTTAATTACACAGGTATAAATTTGTGTTCTCTGAAAACAATTTTGGAATGATTGTTACAATGAACATACATCATTTATTGAAATAGCAAACTGGATACAATTCAAATTTATCAGGTACTATAGATATGTAGGGGAAATAAACAAAATATGTAGACATGCTGGTGAAACGTTCTTAGGAGAATTCTTAGACTTTTATTGTTAATTTTCAAAGATCTAAAGAAAGTGAATACCTTGAAATCTGCACCTGGATGTTTATCTGGTTTTTATATGATTTGGCAGGTAAGGATGTGATAGGACTAGCTGAGACTGGGTCAGGGAAGACGGGATCTTTTGCTCTGCCAATACTCCAGTCACTGTTAGAAAATCCACAACGTCTCTACGCCCTTATTCTCACACCCACCAGGGAACTGGCCTTTCAGATCTCAGAACAGTTTGAGGCTCTAGGATCAACAATTGGTATCAAATGTGGTATGTATGTTGGTTTATATATTTATCCTAAAGGTTGTTGATATTTCAAAGACAAATTTCAACTTTATGAATTTTACTGGCCAATCTGACCTCGTGGATAGTCTCGGGTGAACAGTTTCCTCCTCTAGTGTACAGTATTGGTCCAGATCGTCGTATATATTTTATAAATTTTCAACTATAATGAAAGGTGCCTAATATGTGTGTCTTGTACAAAGTCTGCTGCTATTTACCTTCAATAAACTGTTATATAATATCTATATCAAATAAACATGTTACAGGAACTGATTGTAAAATCTCAGAAAGTAGCCAATGCAAGAAAAATAAATATTTCTACATTTCTAATTAAATTTTTCTTGTAATTAAGTTATCATATGTTTCCTTGCTTACTTGCAGTTTCATTGACTGAAAACTTGTATATTTTCTAAAATCGTGAATGATTTTGTATGTATTTTTTTCTTCTGTTTGACAGCTGTCATTGTGGGTGGAATAGACATGATGACTCAATCACTTATGTTGGCAAAGAAACCTCATGTAATTATTGGTAAGTGTGAGAGAGGTGTATAGTTACACATGTAATAATCGGTAAGTGTCCTGTAAATATGTGTTGTTACACGGTTACATGTGTAATAATCGGTAAGTGTGCTGTAAATATGGATTGTTACATGGTTACACATGTAATAATCGGTAAGTGTGCTGTAAATATGTGTTGTTACATGGTTACACATGTAATAATCGGTAAGTGTGCTGTAAATATGTGTTGTTACATGGTTACACATGTAATAATCGGTAAGTGTGCTGTAAATATGTATTGTTACACATGT